>APFE030174024.1:269674-385919 GCA_000404065.3 Pinus taeda | reverse complement strand
CTTTAAAATTATGTTTAAAATCTTCAAAATTATGTTTTTTTATCAAAAAACTAAATATTTAATGTATTTTTTACAACGACCGAGTCATTGAAAACGAGTCGGCCGAGTCATTATCGAGTCGGAGTCAGAGTCGGAGTCATTGCTCGGCCGAGTCGGAGTCGGAGTCTTAAAACATTGCCCACTAGTGGTGAGCAACAAACTGCAACTAGCTCTGGAGCTGTCATCTGACTGCAACTTGCTGACACTGAACTCATGTACCTCTCGTATCATGATTGTTCTTCCTGCTACTTTAACACCATGGGTTCCTGTAGAAAAGGTGATGGTCCTATTGCAACAATTGGAATAGTGAGTCTAATCTCAATTGATATCCTTGTTGCTTCTACACTGGACCCTGCCCGCTTTGGCATTCTAGAGTGTCATACTCCTCGATTTGGTGCCCCTCTATCTCCTTTCGAGCCTTGTCCCTTACTAGGAAATTGCTTCACTTTGCAACTCGCACTTCCTCTGGCACCTGTCTCCGGTAACTGTTAGTCGAATTGTTGCCCAAATTTGCATTCTAGCTAACTCGCACAGCTTCTTCTAGCAATCTCATAAGGTCATCTCTAGAAAGCTTACGATACTCAAATAAACTGGAGACTAAAACTTCTCCTTCCTGCTCAACCTTCCTTCTGCTACTTGCACCCCTCACTGGAAAGCGCAGATCTGCCTTACTTGCCTCTGGAATTCCTTCTCTAGCACTCGCACTACTTGTTGTTCATCTACTAGGAAACTCACACTAGTTGGACTGGCAAGTCTGCTACGGCCTCCTACAACTGGAAATCACAGATCTCTTAACATTGGAAACCCTCTTCTTCTTTGTGTGCTTTTCTCTTCTCGCTTTATGATGATCTGCTACTGCAAACCAATTGCGCCCAGATCTACTCAACGAACTAACCGATATGCTCATCAGAACCCTCTATCCGACAAATCCACAACCTGCAAAACTCTACTTTTGAGGTTGATCAAATTTTCCTCTTGCTTAGAACTGAAAATCAAATCCTCTGCCTTTGCAAATTCGCACTTCCTGGTGTCTTGCACAAATCTGAGAAATTTTGCTTAGAACTCCCTCTGAAACTGCAAAATTTGTTGAAGAAAGTGTAACTAGGTTTGGACTTCATAATGACATGCAAATATGACTTATGTAAATGATGTAATAAAGAGAACAAAAATTATTATTGTAAACTTGCTTCATGGGTTTCATGAGCAAGTGATTTTAGAATAATAAGATTTGTCATTTAGAGTCTAGAATTAGTGTCATGTATGAAGAGCTCTTCTTGAACCTATATTTAATGTATACAAGTCTATAGATATTAGAAATGTCTAGAAGCCTTCCAGAGACAAGCACAATTCCTCTTGAAGAAGTCGGCCTACAAATTGAATTAAAGTAAGATCATGTCGGCTTGCATCAATATACACATCTCTTGACACTGTCATGTCGGCTTAATATGTGGGTCGAACTACTATAAATACCCAGCTAGGGTCTTTGCAAAAGTGAACTCAGATCCTTCTGAAGTTTCGGATGGTTGTCACAGAAAAGGGTTTTGGATGCCATAGTGAGGTAATTTCGGAAGTCTGTCCATGGTGGAGTATGTGGATATCTCTGTGTTTTTTAGATGGGTACCACAAAGATGAAGTCTCGGCCTCCTCACAATCTTGGTGATCACCATCTCGGCATACTAGACGCAGTCACAGTCTCGACATATTTGTGAAGAGATGAATCTAGGTGATCTCATAGTGACACATTATCGGCATACACTCTAGACACAATCACAGTTTCGGCGTAGTTGTGATGAGGAGGATCTCGGTGATCCCACAATGATACACTCAGTCTCGGCATACATTCTAGAGGCAATCATGATCTCGACATAGTTGTAATCATGGTCTCGGTCATGATCTTGATGAAGACATAGTGACAGGGTCATGATCTTGATAAAGATCTCAGTGCAGCTCTCATAAATGCATATACATATCTCAGTATAGAGATCTCATTGTCTTGATGAAGATCTCTGTGAAGGTGCAGCACTGGTGCAGCAGTAATGATCTTGATGGTGCAGTAGTGATGGCCTCGATGTTGCAGCAGTGATGACTTCAGTAGCAGTGATAATGAGCTCAGCAATGATGAAGAAGAGGATTGGTGTCTTGGTCTTGGAGTGGCAAAATTGAAATAGGTCAAGGGTCATGGTCTTGGTATTCATCAATTGGAATCTCTATAAGAAGAATTTGTGCAGGTTTTCCTCTCAAAGAGTGAGAGATTTTGGCCCTGGCAGAAAGCCAACATCTTGTGTTCTTGTCTCTTTTGTTTTGGTAACAATTTGATGAAGTAAGAAAACACTCTAATAATAAACGAAGATTATGCTAATAAGAAAGATTAAAAAGAACCTCACAAATAGTTATCATCGTGAGAAGAATCTGATTAACCTGATTGCCCTAGATTCTTCAACAAAATTTTCTCCCTCTCACTATTGAGCCTCCGATCTGATTAAACTTGCTCTAATACCATGTGAAATTTCCATAAATTGCAGCAACCGAAAATTTATTCTTCTAACTAATTGATTATGCAATTCATTTGTTACAGCAAATAATGAATAAATCACATTGCATTCTCACTTTTCTCAATTAATTCCCTTTAATTAATCGATTTCCCTAAGTTAGATGGTATTTTTAATTATCAATCACTTAATTTAATTGAGTTGTCTCTTGGTGTTTTCTCCCAAAACTTTTTATGGGTTTTGGAGATCTTGTGTTTCTTAGCCTCGCTAACCAAAGTCAAGACTAGAACACCTTTTTGATGCTACAAAAACTAACAAATGGCTCCAAAATGCTTCAAAGACTAGTCAGATAATCCTTCAATAACCCTTAAACCATAACAAAGATAATTTTGAAGGAATCTTTCTTCAAACTATTGTTAGTTTCATGAGATGTGAACCTTTTCCTCTTTTTTTGCAAATGAATTCGGCCTCTTCTTCCTTCTTAGTTGTTATAGCATCGAAGTGTTCTAGCCTTGAAATTTTGTGGAGAGGCTAGAATACATGAGATCTCCAAAACCCATAAATCGTTTTTGCAAATTCCGCCTCGAAGTCTCTCAATTAGATTACTAACCGTTTTTTAGATATTTCCTAAGTCTAAACTCAGGGAATATTGTTAATTAATCAGCATTAATTGAGATAAGGTGAGAATCATCTAGAAACTCACACGGATAGATCCAGAGATGATTCTAGCCATTGATTAAATTCTAATTTTGGTCGTTGGTGCTTCAACAGTGGATTATAAGAGGAGGTCGATGTGGTGATGGAGAAGACACTTGAGAGGTTCGATTTCTAAACAGACCGATTTCCAGAGAAGCAGCGGTTTGTTGTCGAGGAGAGAGCTAGAGATCTAAGCAATGTAATAGGGGCGGAGACAGTGATCCGGAGGAAAGATTTCCAGATCCGGTGAGACAGTAGCAAGAGGGCTGAGTTATCCCAGAGAGGCAGCGCAGAGGCTCTACGCAATAGCTTCAGCAGGCAGATTGATTTGTTGGTGAGGAAAAATCGTTCTTAGTTCCAAAGACCGGGCAAAGGTTTCAAAAAGCCGAAGAGACAATTTTCTCAGCAGCTGAAGGTAGAACGACTTCATTAGTGGTAGTTTCAAGCCACACGTGTGGCAGATAGCACAAAGGCAGCGTATGAGAGGCTCATGTTGGAGTTTGGAGGCCAAGTTTTCTGAAGGCAAGTCGTGCCAGAGATTGCCTGTGGGAAAAGAGAAATTCCCTTCAGTATTTTGCCCAGATTTTCTTGCTATGGATTTCTAGTTTCATGCATCCAGATTGTACTCAGATTTTTCACTGTTGCATAATATTAAAACCCTCATTTGTTGAACTGGTTTTCCCAAGTTGGGTTTTTCCGAGGACTTTTGTCCAAAAATAACTGTGTTATTTTTATGTGTGTGTGCTAACATTTCTTCCAGCGTTTATTATTCCGCAGTTTTATTTGTGTAGATTGTAATGTGATTTATTCAATATTTGTTGTAGCAAACAACAAATAAATTGTTCAATAAAATTCACAATTAGGAGAATAATTTCCAATTGCTGCAATAGGGTTCCAGTTTGGAATTTTCACATGGTATCAGAGCACAGTTGATTGGCCGGAGAGCTCAGAGGCAAAGAAAGAAGGAATTTCACTACTCTTTGTGGACAGCCGGCCGAAATTCCCAAGGGTAACGCAGTCACTCTACCAGGAGGCTGAGTTACTTGTGGAGGTTCAATTTTTTTGAGGCGCAAAAAAAATCGATCCTACCAAATTAAGTGATTCAAAGGCGGAGGAAGTAGCCCAGATTTTTCGTTGAGCAGATCTCTAACTGGACATAAAAGTTCTGTAGCAGTACGCTAGAGCAGATCTAGCGTCGGGTGGAAAGAAGAAGAGCACACACAGAGGGAAAATTTTCTTCAGGGAACTTCTAGTGTCAAGAAGTTCGATTTTTCCTTATAGATCAGCAGTCGTTGTGAGTAGATCTTCTCATTCCAGAAGGGAGTGCGAATAACAGAGCAACAACTGAGCAAAAGGAAATAGGAGATTTTCGCCATTTTATTGAGATGGCCATTGCTGGGCTTCGTGATCAGGACAGGTTGGATGGGGCTTCCAACTATGTCATCTGGAAGGCAAGGATGTCCTTCCTTCTAGATGAGTTTGGCTTGAAAACATATATTGATGCAGTGGTAGCAATTCCCCAGGATGCAGATCAATTGAAGGAGTACAGAAAGGAGATGGCATGGGCGAAACGATTGATCCTAGATGGAGTCCGGGATCATGTTGTTTCACATATAGTTGGAAAAGATATTGCCAAGTAAATGTGGGATGCTCTTGCCATGTTGTATCAGGGTACTTCCGAGCAGCAAAAGATGTACCTCGAGGAGAAGTTGAGGCTCATACGGATGCAAAAGGGGCAAAGCATAGACCCCATCCTCACTAGGATTCAGGAGGTCTAGGACCAGTTGTCAGCTGTTGGGGTAGCACCTCAACCCACAGATCTTGTGAGATTGGCACTCAACAGTGTCTTCAAGGAATGGCAGGTCTTTGTCCAAAGCATATTGGGCAGAGACAAGCTACCAGATTGGGACAGGATGTGGGTTGACTTGCAATAGGAGGAATTGAGGCGAGCTCTTCTAAAGAGCTCCATTAGTGGCAGCAACAGCAAACAAAAGAAGGTGAAGGAGGAGGAGAATGTGGCCCTCGCATCTAACGGTCCCAGTCAAGGACAAGGGGAGCAGAGGAAGAAGAAGAAGGACCTGTCGAAGGTCAAGTGTTTCAGGTAGTGAACTCAGTCACTACAGTACCTAGTGTCCTCTCAGAAAGAAGGACAAAGAGGAGAAGCAAGACCAGGTTGCAGCACATGCTGAGATCGATAAGCTATCCTCCAAGTTTGAGGAAGACTTCGTTATGATCGTCGACATACCTCCAAGAGTGAGGTGGGGTGATTTGGAGTTGTAGCCCTAGAGTGCTACAAATGGGTAGGATCCTTGAGGAGTCCACCTCATGGATCAATACCTTATTACAGGGGCCCACGGTTTTTAGTAGCAGGATGGATCAGCGACAATTGATGTAGACAGATGTTAGAGTGACAGTTGTAGTAACTAATAGCAGTCCAATGTTAGGGAACACAATGCAGAGTTGGCAGCAGTGCAGTTGGCATGGTGCAGAGTCAGTAGCAGCGCAGATTCTTCAATGACAGTGCAGATACTAGCAGCAGTCAGAGACTCAGGCGATAGATGCACTATACTGATCACAGTTGATTCAGTGTTTTGGATGCTTTTCAGTTGCAGATGTTGCAGATGTTGCAGATGTTGCAGTTGCAGCAGCAACAGATGAGAGGGAGTTGCAGCGCAGATGCAGTGTTGGTAGTATAATGGCAGTGTCAGCAGCAGCACAGATGTAGCATATATCAAAGTTGTGCAGTGGTTGGTGGGCAGTAGCAGCCAAACATTAGCAGCGTAAGAAGAGATGATGCAAAGACAGGGTGTTGCTACAGGGTGTGCAATAGCACTAGAAATTAGAATACATTCCTCGCTAAGAGGGGGTGTTAGTTTTTGTAGAATCGGATGTGTTCTAGCCTTAAATTTTGTGGAGAGGCTAGAATGAATGAGATCTCCAAAACCCAGATATCGTTTCTAGAAATTCGGCCTAGAAGTGTCTCAATTATAACCGTTTTTTTAATATTTCCTAAGTCTAAACTTAGGGAATATGGTTAATTAATCAGCGTTAACTGCGATAGGGTGAGAATCATCTAGAAACTCACATAGATCGATCCAGGGATGATTCTAGCCATTGGTTAAGTTCTAATCTTGGTCATTGGTGCTCCAAGGGTGGATTATAAGAGGAGGTCGATGTGGTGATGGAGAAGACACTTGAGAGGTTCGATTTCTAAGCAAATCAATTTCTAGAGTAGCAGCAGTCAGTTGCCAGAGAGAGAGCTAGAGATCGAAGAAGTGTGAGAGGGGCAACGACAGTGATCCGGAGGAAAGATTTTCAGATCCAAAGAGACAACAGCAAGAGGGCCGAGTTATCCCAGAGAGGCAACGCAGAGGCTCTGCGTAATAGATTCAGCAAGCAAATTGATTTGTTGACGAGGAAAAATCGTTCTCAGTTCCAAAGGTCGGGTAGAGGTTCCAGAAGGGCCGGAGAGACAATTTCCCCAACAACTGGAGGCAGAACGACTTCATCAATGGCAATTTTGAGCCACACGTGTGGCAGACAACATAGAGGCAGCGCATGAGAGGCTCACGATGGGGTTTGGAGGCTGAGTTTTTTGAAGGCAAGTTGTGCCAAAGATTGTTTGTGGGAGAAGGGAAATTCGCTTCAGTATTTTGCCCAGATTTTCTTGCTATGGATTGCCAATTTCAGGCATCCAGATTGTACTCAGATTTTTCACTGCTGCATAATATTAAAACCCTCATCTGCTACACCAGTTTTCCCAAGTTGGGTTTTTTCAGGGACTTTTGTCCAAAAATAATTGTGTTATTTTTATGTGTGTGTGCTAACATTTCTTCCAGCGTTTATTCTTCCGCAGTTTTATTTGTGTAGATTGCAGTGTGATTTATTCAATATTTGTCGTAGCAAACAACAAAGAAATTGTTAAATAAAATTAACAATTAGGAGAATAATTTCCATTTGAGTATCGATTTTCCTAGAGATACTGAGCATCTGTCAGTGTGTCTCCAAATGATCCTCAAGTCTTCTCTTATACTTTTCCTATTGATGAATCAACAGCCGAGATTAAGTCTCTAATCAACGGCTAAGATTAAAAAAGACTTGATCCTCATCTCTTAGAAGCTTCTCACCCTTATCTTTATTAATACCCATTAATATTTTTATTTTCCTAAGTTTAGATTTAGAAACTCATTAAAAATATTAATTATTTTATAACTCATCATGTGGAGGGGAATTTCTCAAAACGATTTCTGAGTCTTGGAGATCTCATGTGCCTTAGCCTCTCCAAATTTCAAGGCTAGAGCACATCCGATGCTACCAAAAATCAACAAAGAAGGCATAGTCAAGGGCAATTGCATGATGAACAGGAACAGCCAAACCAGGAGCAACTCAAAGGAGAACAATTATGGCTGAACCTGGACTTAAATTATAATACTAATCTTCTCTATATGTTTTGTACGGTAGTTTTTCTTTAAGGCTCCTTTGTCAAGCTTTATACTAGTAGTTTTCACAGAAAAATGAATGCCTACCAGTCAGCTTTTTGTATAAAGAAGGCAGAATGTCACAGTGATATGCTGTATAAAAACATTACGCAATTTTGTACTTATTTGCCACTTTTACCTGCAGCCTTATATTAATTCAAAACTCAACCGTTCTTGTAAAATATATATATATATATATCACAGCTCAGGGTATTGCTTATTGTTTTCGAGATATTTTCACGTGAAATTTTTATAGAGAAAGAGATCATTTTGGCTACATTTCAAAAGCATAGGAGCATGTCATGAAGATTTACCACTTTTCTATATATCTTATAACAATCAAATATTTGTTACCTTCCCAAGGAACGTTGATGACCATAAGAAAAAGCATAACAGATTCAACCAGGAAAAACCTATGAAAGAAGGGCATTATAGCCGGAAAATGCAGTGACCACAATCATAATGATCGTACTTCTGGATTAAATAATGTTGAGATTGATGCAACCTATAGCCAAAATTGTACACATTCCTGAAGTGCAATAAAAAATATTAACACTCTTTAGTACCATCAGTGACGTGCAATGATTATTTTTATGATTGTCGAAAATGTTCAAGGGAACACTTTTGGTGGCAACGGGTAAAAATACTACAGCAGGGTGTTTATTCCGTTGTATTTGAAACAATTGTTACGTTCAATTGTTGTCTGAGAGATGCACTTAGCAAAGCATATTGGTACTTCCATGACAAAAAGAATTATGAGCACATATATGAAGGTTTATACACTTTAGCACGTAAGATGTATACTGCAAAAACAGATGTCCATATTAAAAGATGCAGAGACGAAGTTGTTAGGCCCACAGTGGTGGTTTCAGGCACATGGTTATGGTGGCCCGTGGTATTAAAGCCCATGGATTATATGCGATGAAGTATTTAAAAGGCTGAGGGATTCTCCATTGTAATGTGTCTGAGTTGAACAAAGGGTTCATTTGGCTGTCCAGGATGTATGTCTGTGTTTATGCCTTAATAATAGACCTATTATTCGGCTGGTTTTTCCCCAATCGGGGTTTTTTCGAGGGTGAATCATGGTGTGCACGGTTTATGTGTGGTCATGTTATGTATCATGTATGTGTTTATCATATCATTATTTCTCTCATATTATAAAAACAAGGCATAGTTTGCCTATTATAAATCATGGACCCAACTTTGTAGACCCGGAAAAGAACAAGTTGGAACAGAAGATAAAGCAGTTAATCCGATGGCGGAATATGTGCATAATAAACTTGGCATGGCCATCTATCATGTAAGCAAGAAGTGTGCCATTCAAGTATAATATTTCCAGTTGTTTCTCAGAATCAGATATCATGACTTCCTTTGAAGCAAACTTTAGTTATTTATCAATGCTTATGCAAATAGAAAAGGTTCTTAGTCATCATTAGAAAGATGTATTTGTCCTAATCAACAATATTGTTGAACAGTCAATTATCACACTATAAGCTCTGTGCCCCTTAATCTACAATGTTTCTTCTATGTAAACGATAAACTAATACCAAAAGCTCATTCCTGTCTATTTCATGCAGTCTTAAAATGACTTGAAGGGAGCACTATCCATGTAATACAAGATAAACTTTCTGGTTAAGCAACCAACTGGCTAGTTTTATGATTACAGCAGAGCCCTGGTTGGCACGGTTTTCTTTCCTATCACTATCATTACTATCAAGGAATATGCAAACTAAGACGTGTTTACTACATCTATATAGAGAGGTTATCTGTATAACAGAAACTGGATCTTAGTCATAGAGCTTGTTCAACTAAGAGTTTCTCTTTGTCCCCCTTGCACAAGTCCTGTGCAGAGTGGAAATATAAGCCTCTTGAATTCTGATTTGATCAACTAGATGAAATATTAAGAAGTGATTTTGTGCAGGGCATAGCTGTATTCTAATCGAAGACAGGCTTCATAAAGACCTGACTTTTTCCATTCTTGTAGAAATCCCAGTTCTTCTGATCTAGAGGCAGAACAGATGAGCCTAAAAATGATGTTTCCACACCGGCACAATATATTCTCTAATCTTGTCTTTGTTACTTGCTTCTCGCTGGCATCTTGCACACAACTTTTCTCCACCATGTCAATCTCTTCTCAGGATAGCTCCATTTAGGAACAACGCCCAACTATGTGCTCACCTTCTTCAAGGGTGTTACTAAGCGTTCCGATTCTGATACTTTGTCTTATTCGTATCGAATTCCTGGGATTGTTCCTGTGATCAGAAACTTTGATCTTATGTTTTGGGCTTTATGCCCATTGAGAAAAAGGGGGGAAATGTTAAAAACAGCACAGATCAAAAGATGCCAGTAAGAAGAATTTCAAAGGCCATAAATTGAAAATGGACCGTTAAGCCTTCATGCAATCTCAGAAAACTTGTCAAACCTGAGCCACTAAAATATATTATCAAGGGTACCAAGAAATTCTACCTTCGGAAAAGCATCGAGATGTCGGTTTCACATCCCCCATGCAGCCCTGGATCGCCCCTTCCACCCTCAAAAAATAGCTCTGTGCACGTACACAAATACAGGATATATTGGATAACAAGCAATGTTACGAAAATCTGAAGAAAACTAAAATAATAAACATGGTCATGGCTAAAATAGAGTAACAGTGACTAACTCTGTCCGGGCATGTGCATACCTTCCAACCCATGGTGAGAACTTGGGTGCCTAAGCTCAAGCTACAAATCTAAATCAAAACTAACACCTGTTCCAGAAGCAACAAATTGAGTTCCAACTAGCTTGAGAAAGAAAAAATAATGAAAAAAAAAAAAAAAAACTACCTTTGGCAATATGTTATTCTTTGAACTCAAACACATATTTTTTTCCTTCCCAGAAACAACAAAAACAGAGTAGAAGTACCTAAAAATCACATATAGAGGCCTGCTTTTGGGACTGATGACGAACCTCTCTGCCTTCTGATGGCCCTTAAGAGCATGCATCATAATCACGGTGAGAAAGAAGAAACAAGTTTACTAGTAAGATCCACTAGAAAGCTGAAACGAGCTTACTGGTAGGATCCATTAGAAAGGAGCAGAGCTGAAGGAAAACAAGGCAAATTTAGCAAGGGAAGAATGCAATAATGAGAGCAATGGCAGATGTGGGTTGCAACAGCTAAGGAAGATTCAGCTTTGTGGTTTTTTTTAAGGCAATAAATAGATGCTGTGGGTTTGAAGTCAGCCCAGAAAGATGTATGATATATATATGATTTGGGTATTGAAAAAACAAGATTTGGACAAGTAGGTCTTGGCTATGACGGAAATAAAAAGATATATGGATGTGGGTATTGTTGGGAATGAGAATGGTATCTTTCGCAGACAAATACGGATTGGAAGATTGTAATCTCTGCTTCGCTTCTGTGCTTTTTCTGAATACTTACATTATTATTCCTTCATACATACAGAACAGAAATAACAGATAATATTTCTAGTTCCATCGTATTATTTTACTCATTCTTGCTACTGCTGCTGGAACTCTGTCTAGCTGTTCAGCCGACAGATTTGTTTGTCAGTCTATCTGATATAGTTTTGGGTAGTTGGTATTTCTTGTTTCTTTGACTTTTATGGAGTTTGGGAATGTCGCTTCTATGACTTTATGACAGTTGGGATTCTAAAACCGCTATTTTTCTACTAGATATTATCCTTGTCCGGTGCTGCTATGTTGTCTACTGCTATATTTGGTTGGTTGGTTGGTTGGCAGTTAGGAGATTGCTGGTAATGTTTGAATTACTATACCTTTTGGGTAAGTGTAATGGTCTCACCATTTTACCTTTTTGCTATTTGGGATGATTGTAATAGCTTGTTTTCCACTTCTATTTTATTTGATTTGATTGAGAAATTGGTACGGTTAAGTGTCAAAATGGATATGGAAAAAATATCTAGGTTCAGAAAGTAATGTGGTTGGTTATCTGAATATTAAGTTTTTCAGAATATATATATAATTTTTTAATTTAATTTTTTATTATTATAAATGTAAGTATTTATATAATTTTTACTTTAAATCAAATATTTATAAATTTTCTATTTATATAAATATTTCCATACACTTTTTAATACTAGTATACTATATATATTTTAACATTTTTTCATATTTTTCACTATTTTGAATTAAATGTAAAAGAATATTTACTTTTTATTTTCTTTTACTAAATTGTTTAATTATTTTTCTTTTTTTAAATATTTTTTTATATTTTTTCTTAATAAATAAAATATTTATCCCCAAATGAGGTGGTTGTTGCATGTGGTAATAATGGAGTCATTATTTATTAGGATGTTTGTTTGTAAATCATTATCTTAGATAATTAGTTGGTATGAGATTTATAATCATTTAAATTGGTATTCAAGATTATCAATAGAAAAGGTGCTAGAATTGATGCCAATTTTTAAACTAAATTATCTAATTCAATGGTGGCATTGATAAATGCAAGAGGAACTCTTCTAGAAAATTGGGCTTCATGACTAATTCAAATTATTTTTAAGAATGAAAGTAAACCTAAATATATAAGACTTTCAAAGCTCTTATTTTGTTTGTTTGGTGCCTTAGTGCCTTAGTGTTTTCTATAGCCCATGCCTAATGGGATTCAATTTGGGATTCTCTAAGCCCTATAAGCTTATTGTGCATGAAGTTTGTAAGTCTATGGCAACAATGTGAGTTTGACTTAATTTTACACATGGATAGGAAGGGGGAAAGTGCATAATTAAGCTCGAAGCAAAGAGTAGCAAAGATAGAGGTCAAAGCATAGACAAAGGATGACCCAATTCTGCAAGATAACTAATTGTGACTAGTGCCAACCATCATATGAGAAGGGCCAAAAGTGATGTCATTGACGTAGCTAAATGATACCATCAAAGGTTCTCAACAAAAGTCAAGGAGGAATTAGAAGTTATGGGGACTAAGTAAGAGAAAAAACGAGAGAGACAAAATCTTTAATGAGAAGATTGATGAGGAATTTCTTTAATGGATTTAGGATATTAGCTTTTTAAGAAGCAAATATACAAAGCTCTACAACATGGTAGAAATCTATTAGTTGAACAAAAGTACTATATCATAGATTATAAAAGAGAAAGGATTCCAAAATATCATTGAGAAGTTAGACCACTCAGATAACAAGTGTCATCACTCATCAATGTTATATGGGGTCTAGAGGCAATGGTAGTGCACTAGTATGATACTTATTTTAAGAGGAACAATATTAGAGATAGACATACAAATAACCATGTAATAAAGTCTTTTCAAACTAGAAAACACTTTATGTTTATTTTGGTAAATTGTGACAGAGACAATTATTAATAATTTTATATTTGAATGCTTTATTATAAAGCATTCCCTTTACTCCTTAACACATTCGAAGTATATATCTAGGTAGTATAAGCCTACCAAATTTTAAAGGTATCAATAAACTTAGATATTTTTGTCATTTTAAACATGACCATGTACTATGTTGTATACCTTTTTATGTTCATCTAAACATGTCAAAGAAACTCTGAATAATTAATTTTATGTATTTTTCTTTTCTATTGATGCAAAAAGATTTGTCTAACTTTTAATCATTATCATCATTACATTTATAAAAAATATATTACATTTTAATATCAAATGCTCCAAATGTTAAAAATCATAAAAGAAAAATTGTATAAAAGCAATAATAATAATAACCTATAAATTTGTAATTCATGTAACTATAATATTATATTATATTAACATTTCAAATATATACTTTGCACTTGGTAGGTATAAAAATATGTTTTTTTTTTAATAACAGTATTTAAAATATCGATTGTGATTTCATGGGAGAAAGTTGTCTGCATAAACCTTAGGTTGCGACAACGTCCTTGGAGGGGGCTCCTCCTCCTCCCCCTCCTCCTCCTTCTCATGTTGATGAGGCACCTGCATTCCAAGCTCGGGTAGCTACCTTGCCGAAACAAGCCTAGTCATCTGCTGTGAATTCCAAGTTCATTAAAATAGTTGAAGATAAACCCTTTGTTGCCCTCCCATGGGTGTTTGCAGGACGACGCTTGCATATTTGGAGAGAGCTTTGATTGGAAAATTTACTAGGATGTGGCCATCCCCGCAGTCAATGGACGCCTGGATCGATAAGACTTGGAGATCAATGATGAAGGGTAATTTTTCCTTGGATGCTTGTGGTAACGGATTCTTCACTTTTTTGTTTGAATGTAAAGAAGAAAGAGATGTGATTTTCAGGAATGGTCCTTACTTTTTTGGATCTAGAGGTATGTATCTGAATAAGTGGAATTTAGATTTCAACCGTAATAAGGATATCTCTACTATGATACCTGTATGGGTTAAATTGCCACAGCTTCCCATATCTTGTTGAAGTGATTATTGCCTAAGGGCAATAGGAAATGGGTTTGGAAAATACTTGGATAGATCAGAACCCAAGGGATATCAATTTACATGTGTCAACATTTGTGTGGAGGTAGATATGGAAAAAGGCTTGCTGTTTGAGATCAATCTAACCCTAGGGGATTGGATTCATAAGCAAACCCCTGGTTATGAACAAATCTCGCTTAAATGTGGATGTTGTCATGAATATGGCCACTTTGTTAGGGATTTCTCAAAGGACTCTAGCAACAAGGGCCCTGAATCAAATGAATCTCAAGGAAAGCGATGGCATACACAAGGGAGAGGAGGAAACCGGGGGAAAACAGTACCAACAAAGAACCAAATTACTTGAAATAATAATGGAACATCTATATCTGCAAACCCTTTTTAGGTTCTTCAAAGTCAAGGGGAAGACAATTAGGATGACTCAAACCCTAATTTGAATAAAGGAACATCAATTGAAGAAGCATACAATATAGAGCATAAGGAAAGGGAAGTGAATGAAGCAGAGTGGAGTCTTGTAAACATCCCTAATCAATTGTGAATGGAACTATCAATGCCCAAGTCTCCTGCAACGAGAGTCAACTCTGATAATGCTGAAGAAGGTCCCTCATTTACGAGGGTAAACAAAATACAAGAGCCTCTAGTTTAAGTTCAAAAAGAAAATCCTCATGGTATAGTAAGGCAAGATTCAACAAGTTCTCCAATAGTAGTAAAAGGATCAAATACATGGTCCAATATTTTAACCAGGAATTCCAAAAAGAATCTGAGTGGGGGAGACGATTCATCCAGCCATGAAACAAAAAGCAACAAGAAGGATCAAGGAAGATACTCTAGAAAAAAGAAGAAAGAGAGGTAGAGGTTGAATTGAATAAAAAACTCGAAAGTCAAACCCAAATCATGAATGTTTTAAAATCTGCAGCAAATCATGAACAGGGGTCCAAAAAAGGACATGGAAGACATGGGAGTCAACCTCAATTTGATGATGTAATTATGCAAGTAAAACCCCTCTTGTAAATATGAAATTGGAATGTAAATGCATTTTGATTTTTGGAGGTGTTCTCGAAAATTTTAAGTTGGAATGGGAATGAAAATATTGTATTATAAGATAATTGTCTAAGAAACTCGTGCTCAATCCTGACAAAATGTAACAATTTTGGGTAAGATCAAACTCTCTTTTTTAATAAATCCTCATAGTATTTCTTAAAAATATATCTATATTTAAAAATAATTATATAATATATTATTAAGTGTTTAATATACCATGTGTGAAAATTAAATATAATGAAAATTTTACTAAATTTAATTTAAATAATATATATTTTATTAAAATAAATATATTATATATTATTTAATAAAATATATATTTTATAATTTATATTTATATCTATATTTTATTTTAATGTAATATTATTTATAAGATAGAGGTTTCTGCGTAAATCACATTATTAATTTATTGTTGAACTTTTTTTTATTTTTATTTTTCTCTGAATAAAGACTATTTCTATTAATAAGAAAAAAAGAGGTATTTACAGTGAGGTCGCAACCTCAGAGGGTGTGTGAACCAACCCTCGACAGCGATATCTGGAGATTTTTGCCAAATTGGGAATAAAACAGAGTCCAGAAAGGAGCAACTGAACATGGATAGAAGATCCCTCTACTACAATGATATGAGCTGCTTCTAGATAACCTCTCCTTACAAGACAAAATTGCGCTTAAGAGAACGATTACATCATCAGGATTCTGTGGCAAAAATGTGCACAACAGAGTGTCCAAAAAAGTGGTAACAGCCACCAGAGTTCCAAAAAACCTTGATAAGGTCGGGATATGAACCAACAGAAACTTGCAGCATAACCAGATTAAATAAAAAAGACAGTAACAGAGGTTCTGAAATTAAAACTTAGACCTTGGAGTTGGAGAAACCAAACTGCATGAAGGAGGCAGTTAATCATGCGGGGTCTGAGGGTAAGTGTCCTGCTCAGCAGGCTTGCTTGGTGCGACGACCCAGGTTACTTCTTCATTGCCTTCCGCTACGCCCTCAGTAGGAGTTACTAAATGAAGAACTCCAAAATCATGATGTACAGGACTGCAAACCAGAACGTCTTCCTGAGTCAGAGTTCTTTGACGGGTGGTATCCTCGGCAGCAGGGGAGTCCTCCTGCATGTGTTCGGCAGTGAGCGTCGCTCCTTCCAATTCTCCCTGAGCCAGACTTTCCTCCGGAGATTGGGTAGATGAGGAGATAGCCGAGTCATCTTGTTGTTCTGCCTCTTCCGCCATCAGAATGGTATTAGTGATAGTTACCACTGGCCTGTTCAGTCGACTACGGAAGGTGAAACGGGAGGTCTGAAAGGAGGTGTTCGGGGTCTGGTTGGATGGATTGGGGGGGGGGAAGACGGAGAAGCAGAAGAGATGGGAATAACATTCGGAGAAGGGGAGAGCGAGGCTCGGCCTCTAGGAGCCGAAGAACCCCCTCTGCGTGGTATTCCTCTGTGCTGAGGCATTTCAAACACTTGCTTATGACTGGGAGAGTCGAACAGATGAGTATTGAGGAAGGGGAATGAAACCTACGAGACAGACTTGACGCCAGGGGAATGAAACCTGCGAACAGACTTGACAATGCTCAGAGACAGGAAATGCCCAAGGCGGGGAAGGAGCTGGGTCGCTTGAAGGCTGTGAGTCCTCATGGCTGGCCAACTAAGAGACATAAATGCCCCTGCGCTCAATTGACAACCATTAATTCTGGATGGAACCATTTTCACATCGCTCAAGAACCCAAGATCGACCTTCTGCTATGTGATCTGCATTCTTAAATGCGAACGAGTGTGCAGCCAGCTGCCGTGAAGGCACTATGCGTGCTGGGCATGCGTACGAGGAGCACCCGCATCCAGGTGAACTTTTATTTTATTTTATTTAAAATTAAAAAATTATTTGTTTATAAAGAAACGTAATTGAAGATTATTTTGATAATAAAATGATATGTTCTATAAAATTTGAGATACAAACACCTATATAAATGATTAAAAAATAACTAATTATTTTAATTTAATTTAAAAAATTATATAAAATAAATCTAAAAAATAATAATAATAAATAAATTTAAAAATTAAAAGTTAAATTATTATTTTCCTAGCTGATAATGTGTCATGATTGAATAATAATGCATAAATCTAATATCAACCATAGTTAATTGTAGATATGTAGCGATGAATGGGTATATGATCTCATTACAACTAGTGATTAGTCCAGGGATATCTCCACGTGAGTATTTGTAGACATGTAGTGATGAATGGATGTATGAGTTTAACATGTGTATCATGATAATGATTATTGAGAGCGAGGATTTTTTTATCATTGATTATTTTTTTATATTTATGGAAAATACAGAAAATAATGTTAATTTTTATTTTAGGGAAATTTTATGTTTTAAAATGGGAAAAAGGTTTTTTCATAAAGTGAAAGTGGAATAATAATAGGTTTAAGGTTTCCTGGAGTTTGATTTAATGATGGATTATTTTGATTTTTTTTTAATTTTATTTAAATATTGATTTTGTTTTTTAAATGGGTAGAGATTTGTATTAAAAAAATTTGGATTACAAGGTCAGAATTTTTATATATTTCAATTTTTTTGCGGGTTTGAGATTGAGCATAGAGGCTCAATCTAAATCCTCAAAAGAGTTCCCTATGACACAAATATTTTAGTCTCCTTCCAACTAAATATTTTCCAAAAAATAACCAAAATACAAACACATTTACATTCCATTTTTAACTATATTTTTATTTTGACCTAGAGTGACTTCTTGTTTTCCTTGGAGATTTTTTTCCTTTCTTCCCAACTTGAATCCAACATGCTTTTTCTGCAAATTCCAACGAATCGTTTTTTGGCAACTGCACAGTATTTTTCTTGAAATCTTCCTCATTTGCCTGATATGCCTAAGAAGTTTCCTTTTCATTAATATTCCTTGTGCTTTCAAGAGGTAATCTATTTTCGATGAGGATTTGTTGTTTTTCTACTTACGCTACATCTGGGGAATCTTTTCTGGCAACCAGAGTATCCACATTAGGAAGCGAATTTTCTTGCTCAGGTTTTGTTGCTGCGGCTATTGTTTCTTTGACTCAATCTACTACCCTTTTGTGTTCTGGTTCTTTTTTTTCTTGAATCTCTTCTTCTTTGTATGTTGTATAGTGATCACCCTGTGCACCTTCCCACCATTTGGGCCTTCGAGGTTTTCCCGGTCTTTGCTATTCTGAGGACGCTTGGGGCAGTACATGCCCTGTTTCATAGCATGCTCTACACCAAAATGAGATATTCTCGTAGTCGAGCTTTTGCACCCAAACATAGTTTGGAACCATCAAATTAATCTCTGTGGGAAAACCCTTGTTGAATTCCGTCTCCGCACAGATCTGAGCATAAGTAGTCTTGATTTTTTTTTTTAATGTTTTAGGACAAATACGATAGAATTTTCCCAGCACATTCCCAATAGAGGAAAGAAATATGTGATTCCATAAATGCAAAGGAAGGTTCGGCAGTCTTACCCAAACTAGGGAGGAAGAAATTGATGTTGTTACTAGATCAAAAGTGGGAGACCAACGCTGCATGGAGAGGCCATCGCTCCCCCAAAACCATGATCCAAATTCACAAATAGCCTTATTGTCTTCAATATTTTCAAAAACCACAACGAAGAAACCCTATGCCATAAGGTAAATATTTACCTCATCTGTCAAAATGGGTTTCAATGTCTCAGAAATCCATTTATGCAGATCACTCAGCCGCGGCCAAAACCCATTAAACCTGCAAACTAAACCATTCTCTGAAAAATATTTTTCACACTCTAAAGCTTCCTCATCCATGAGAAAATTAAGAGAATAAATTTCTTGCACCACAGAAAGACCAGAACCAAAATTCAACATAGAGTTATACAAAACCGAAGAAGAGCTAGCTTGACCAGCATCCATAGTTGCAAAAGAAAAAGATTTATTCGTCAAATCACATGAATTCACCATTGAACGATTTGTAGAAGAGATATGCAAAAAATCCATGCAAACATAGCAAAGATTGAGCGGGTAAGGTGAAACACTAGCCATTCGCAAGGGTTTCCAGAACTCCTTCCATCTTAAATCAAATATACGTAAATAACATATTTTACAATTAGTTTAAATATTGATTTTTGAGAAAAACAAAAATTAAAATTAAAAAATATTTTACTATTTAAATTTTTATTGCCATTATATATAATTTAAATAAAAATATAATTTTTATTTTTAAAATCATAATTTATATTCTTTTATAATAAAAAAATCATAGTATTTTAGAACTCAAAATATGATACAAACGGTCTCAGTGTTACTTTTATTACTTTAGTCTTGAATATTGGATGGTCAGAGGACCCTAGTGGATACAGACCTATAGCCCTATGTAATGTAATTTACAAAATCATTTCTCCAATGATTTTGAACTGCCTTAAGCCCCTTCCCAACATAATCATCTCTCCTAAATATATCGATTTTGTGGAAAGCTACCAAATCCTCAATGAGATTGTTGTAGCTCGTGAAGTTATCCATTCCCTGAAGAAATTGAAGAGAGTTGGTATGTTGATTGAGGTTAACCTTTCAAAGGCTTATGACTAATTAAATTGGCAATATCTCATATCCATCCTTCATGCCTTTGGTTTCTTCCCTCCTTGGGTTTCTTGGATCGATTCTTTAATCTATTTTCCCTTCTACTACATCCTCTTGAATGGATCCCCTATCTATCCCTTTAATCCCTCCAAGGGGCTCTGTCAAGGTGGTCATATCTCCCCTTTTCTTTTTAACATAGATGTTAAGGGTATGGGGAGATTTCTTAAAGATGTTAAGCATCGGTTTACCCTTCAAGGGATTTGATTATATGGTGATTACCTGCCTAACACCCACTAACAATTAGTTGATGATATCATGATTTTTAACCCTACCCTTGGTCCCTGAAGCTAAGACTTCAAAAGCTATCCTAAATATCTTTATGGAAGCCTTTGGTACCTCAATAAATGGGGACAAATCCAATATTTTCTTCTTTAATACCATTTTTCCTATCTAGTTCCATTTTGCTCGCCTTATGGACTTCAAGATTAGCTTTCTTCTATCTAAATACTTGGGTTCCCCTTTGATTGTAAATTCCCTACGTTTGGTGTGTTGGCAGGATCTTATTCAAAAGTTATCCAATAAGTTAGATAGTTCGGTTTTTCGATATCTAAACTTAATAGGACACCTTGTGCTTCTAAAGTTAGTGTTGGAAGCTATGCCAGTTTATCAACTATCTACCTTGGCTGCGCCTAAAACTGTTTTGAAAACTATCATTTCCTTATTTAGAAAATTCTTTTGGTGAGGAGCAAAAAAATAGTAGAAGTGATCTCTCGTGGCTTTGGATAAAGTTTGCCTCCATAATCTAGTAGGGGGACTCAGATTGAAGGATCCATAAATTTTAAATAATGTTTTAGGAGCCAAACTTTGGTGGCGCTGGCTACAGGGGGGTTCGAAGCTGTGGAAACAAATTTGGGACCAGAAGTATGGACACTTTGGTAGAAAAAAATTGATCTATGAATTATTCCCCTAGATCATGTTTTTCGAATTTAGCTTTAGTTAATTAGGGTTTGATCTAGAAGCATGCTTTTTGGGAAATTCGTGATGGAAACAATGCTCTTTTCTAGAAGGATGCCCGGCAGCAAATTCCTAGACTAAGGGATCAAAGGGAGCTCAAAGAAGTAGAAGCTTTCACTAATGATCAACAGTCTCCCATAGTACCATATTTTTGGAAACTTTCACAAGACTCCCAACCATGGAGGGTATGGAAATCAATAGAATATTGGCCACCTCATCCAACTCTTTCCTCTTGGCCTACTCTACCAATGAGCTTCAACATCGTAAAATAATTGTTTCTAGTGACCAAGACAAACTCAAATGGGGGTACCAGATAAAAGGCATGTCCACTATTGAGGAAGGTTATTCTCTTATGGGAGGACATCAAAATCTTAATAGAAAACCTATATAGAGGAGAATCTAGAAAAGTAGTCTTTGACCTAAAGTGGCTCACTTTCTCTAGTTAATAAGTCATCATAGAATGTTCACTCGGGACCTTATCAGAAGGAAATATTTCTTGGGTCCCTCATTATGTTCTCTCTATTTGGAAAATGAGGACTCTATGGAGCATCTATTGAATCTATCCCCTTTTACAAACCTACTATGGGATAAGCTATTGGGGCTCTTTAGTTCCTTGGATCACAACTTCAACAATCTAGTCGTAATTATAGAATCTTGGTAGCCAAATATCTTCACTAATCCTGTAGTCAACAAAGCCTAGAATTTGGCCCCAGATTTGATCTTGTGGAATCTCTGGGAAGGAAAGGAATAAAGGAATATTCAAGCAAAATCCTCAGAGGCAAAATTTGTCTAGTTGGAAGTCAAGTAGCATATCTAGGAGACTATGCTCATTAAAACATGGACCCAAGAAGATGGGAAGGCTCACCCTTTGAGTATGGAATTCTATCCCACCTTAATATTTCTCCCTCAATGGTATTTTTTCCATCTTCTGGGCCCCTAGTTTTAATGGTATTGTCTCCTTCCTCCTTTGCCCCTCCTCTTGAGGGATTTGTAAAACTTAATTTTGATTGTGCATCTAAGGGCATTCCTAGCCAGGCTAGTTACAGGGGTATTTTCTGAGAATGTGAAGGCAAAACATTTGGTATCTTCTCTGTGAATTATGATCATACTAGCAATAATATTGTTGAGTTTTTGGCTCTTAAAAGAGGTGTTGTCGTAGCAAGTGACATGGGCTATTCAAAGTTACATATTGAGGGGGATTCACAGTTGGTCATTTCAACTCTTAATATAAATATCTTTATCACTTTTTAAATACAATCAATTTTAATAGTTACACTAAACATGTATCTTATTTAACAAATTTTCATACTTTTCACTATTTAATTCAAATGTAAAAAATATTTCACTTCATATTATTTTTTACTAATTTGTTTAACCATTCCTCTTTTTTAAAATAATTTTATATATTTTTCTTAATAAATAAAACATTTATCCCCAAAAGGTGGTGGTTGCACGTTCTAATAATGAAGCCACCATTTGTTAGGATGTTTATTTGTAAATCATTATTTTAGATAAGTGGTTGGTATGAGATTTATCATTGTTAAACATTTAAATTGGTATTCAAGATTATTAATGGAAAAGGTGTTAGAATTGATGGCTAACAGTTTGAAGCATTTAAGGTTATCTCCAACCAATTCTTAAACTAAACTATCTAATTCAATGGTGACATTAATAAATGCAAGAGGAACTCATCTAGGAAATTGGGCTCCATGACTAATTCAAATTATTTTTAAGAATGAAAGTAAAACTAAATATATAAGACTTTCAAGGCTCTTATTTTGTTTGTTTGGTGCCTTAGTGCCTTAGTGTTTTCTATAGCCCATGCCTAATGGGATTCAATTTGGGATTCTCTAAGCCCTATAAGCTTATGGTGTATGAAGTTTTGTAAGTCTATGGCAACAATGTGAATCTGACTCAATTTTACACATGGATAGGAAGGGGGGAAGTGCATAATTGAGGTCGAAGCAAAGAATAGCAAAGATAGAGGTCAAATCATAGGCAAAGGATGACCCAATTCTACAAGACGTCGACTTGTGACTAGTGCCAACCGTCACATGAGAAGGGCCGAAAGTGATGTCATTGACGTAGCTAAATGATACCATCAAAGGTTCTCAACAAAAATCAAGGAGGAATTAGAAGTTATGGGGACTGGGGTAAGAGAAAAAATGAGAGAGACAAAATCTTTAATGAGAAGATTGATGACGAATTTCTTCAATGGATTTAGGATATTAGCTTTTTTAAAAGCAAATATACAGAGCTCTACAACATGGTATAATTTAATCTATTAGTTGAACAAAAGTACTATAACATAGATTATAAAAGAGAAAGGATTCCAGAATATCATTGAGAAGTTAGATTACTTGGATAACAAGTTTCATGCACTCATTAATGTTATATGGGGTCTAGAGGCAATGGTAGCGCACTAGTAGAGGGTAAGGGAGAAGAGGCTTAACATCCAAAGGATACTCATTTTAAGAGGAATAATGCTAGAGATAGACATGCAAAGAACCATGTAATAAAGCCTTCTCAAACTAGAAAACACTTTATGTTTATTTTGGTAAATTGTGACCGAGACAATTATTAATAAATTTATATTTGAATGCTTTATTATAAAGCATTCCCTCTACTCCTTAGCACATTCTAAGTATATATCGAAGTAGTATAAGCCTACCAAATTTTAAAGGTATCAATAAACTTTGATATATTTGTCATTTTAAACATGACCATGCACTATGTTGTATACCTTTTTATGTTCATCTTAAACATGTCAAAAAAACCTACCTCCAAAATAATTAATTTTATGTATTTTTCTTCTCTATGGATAGAAAAAGATTTGTCTAACTTATATATATTTATATATTATTTTATTATTTTATATTATATATATTTTTTTATTATATATTTATTTTATATTTATATTTATATCAATCATGTTAAATCTATTTTTTGTATAAAAGAAATAATAATAATAATCATTAAATTTGTAATTCATGTACATATAATATTATATTATATTAACATTTCAAATATATACTCTGCCCTTGGGAGGTATAAAAATATATATATTTTAATAATAGTATTTAAAATAATTGAATGTGATTTCATGGGAGAAAGTTGTCTGCAACAACCATACGTCACAACGTCGTCTTTGGAGGGGGCTCCTCCCCCTCCTCCTCCTTCTTCGCATGTTGATGAGGCAGTCACATTCCAAGCTCAAGTAGCTACCTTACCGAAACAATCTCAGTCATCTGCTGTGAATTCCAAGTTCGTTAAAAGAGTTGAAGATAACCCCTTTGTGGCCCTGCCCACGGGTGTTCGTAGGACAATGCTTGCATATTTAGAGAGAGCTTTGATTTTAAATTTACTGGGATGTGGCCATCCCCGCAGTCAATGGACACCTGGATTAAGAGGACTTGGAGATCAATGATGAAGGGCAATTTTTCCTTGTATGCCTATGGTAACAGATTCTTCACTTTTTTGTTTGAATTTAAAGAAGATAGAGATGTGATTTTCAGGAATGGCCCTTACTTTTTTGGATCTAGAGGTATGTATCTGAATAAGTGGAATTTAGATTTCAACCCTGATGAAGATATCCCGACTGCGATACTTGTATGGATTAAATTGCCATGGCTTCCCCTATCTTGTTGGAGTGATGATTGCTTAAGGGAAATTGGAAATGGGATTGGAAAGTACTTGGATAGGGCAGAGGCCAAGGGATATCAATTTAGATTTGCCAAGATTTGTGTGGAGATAGGTATGGAAAAAGGCTTGTTGTTTGTGATCAGTCTAATCCTAGAGGATTGGATTACAAATCTCATTTAAATGTCGATATTGTCATGAATATGGCCAGTTTTTTAGGGACTTCTCAAAAAAGACTAAATTGAGTCTTTATGCTCAGTTCAACAAGAATTATTAGCAATCTAAAAAATATAATAATTCTCGACCATATCATAATTCTCTTCTTTAATAAAATCCTCATAATATTTATTAAAAGAATAGTATTAAATAATGTTAAAAATATATTAATAAAATTAGAAAATTAAATATAATGTACTGAATTTAATTTAAATAATATTATATTTTATTAAAATAAATAATATTTATATTTTATTAAAATTAATCTATATTATATATTTATTTTAGTAAAATAAGATATTATTATAATTTATATTTAAATTTATAATTAATTTTATATAAATATTTTTTTTATTTTATTTAAAAATTAAAAATTATTTGTGTTATAAAGTAAGTTAATGGATTGTTTGATAATGAAATGTTATTTTTCTATCAGATTTCATTCAAACACCCCTATAAATCCAACAAAAATATAATTAATTAATTAAAAAAATATAATATTTTTTTTTATTATCTTCCTAGTTGACATCCCACCCACCAAATGTGTCATGATTGAATAACATGCATAAATCTAATATTAACCATATTTAATTGTAGATATGTAGCAATGAATGGGTATATGATCTCATTACAATTAGTGATTAGTCTATGGGTATCTCCACGTGAGTATTTGTAGATATGTAGTGATGAAAGGATGTATGACTTTAACATGTATATCATGATAACCATTATTGAGAGAGAGGCCATAGGTTTGTAGAGGATTTTTTATCATTGATTAATTTTTTATATTTATGGAAAATAAGGAAAATAATGTTCATTTTTATTTTAGGGGAATTTTATATTTTAAAATAAAGGAAAAAGAGTTATTTTATAAAGTGAAAGTGGTTTGTGGGATAATAATGGGTTTAAAATTTTATGGAGTTATATTAGGTTTATTAATAATGGATTGTTTGGATTTTTATTTTATTTTATTTAAATATTTAATATATTTATTTTATTAAAATGGGTAGAGATTTGTATTAAAAAAATCTGGATTACAAGGTGCATAGTTTAATTTTTTCATGGGTTTGAGATTGAGCATGGAGGCTCAATTCAAACTCTCAAAAGAGTTTTCTATGACACAAATATTTTAGTCTCCTTCTAACTAAATATTTTCCTAAAAAACTCTAAAATACAGACATATTTACATTCCATTTTTAACCATATTTTTATTTTGATCTAGAATGACTTCATGTTTTCCTTGGAGAAAAACTTTTTCCTTTCTTCCCAACTTGAATCCAATCTTTGTTTTCTGCAAATTCCAACGAAACGTTTTTCGGGAACTGCATAATATTTTTCTTGAAATATACCTGATCTACCCAAGAAGTTTCCTTTTCATTAATATTCCTTGTGGCTTCCGGAGCTAATCTATTTTCCACGAGGTTTTGTTGTTTTTCTACTAATGCTACATCTAGGGAATCTTTTCTAGCAACTAGAGTATCCACATTGGCAAGCGAATTTTCTTGCTCAGGTTCTGTTGCTACCGTTGTGGTTTCTTTGACAGAATCTGCTTCCTTCTTGTGTTATGGTTCTTTTTTTTCTTAAATCTCTTCTTTTGTGTATATCGTATAGTTGTCACCTTGTGCACCTTCCCACCATTTGGGCCTTCAGGGTTTTTCCCGATCTTTGTTATTTTGAGGACGCTTGGGCGATACATGCCTCGTTTCATAGCATGTTCTACATCGAAATGAGATATTCTCGTAGTCAAGCTTTTGGATCCAAACATAGTTTGGAGCCATCAAATTAATCTATGTGGGAAAACCCTTACTGAAGTCCATCTCCACACAGATTCAACCATAAGTAGTCTTGACAAAAATTTATGTTTCAGGACAACTACGATAGAATTTTCCCAATGCATTCCCAATAGAGGAAAGAAACCTATGATTCTAGAAATGCAAAGGAAGGTTCCTCATTCTTACCAAAACTGGGGATGAAGGAATCGATGTCGTTACTGGATCAAAAGTGGGAGACCAGGTCTACATGCAGAGGTTAGCGCTCCCCCAAAATCACGGCCCAGATTCACAAATAGTCTTCTTGTCTTTAATATTTTCAAAAACCACAATGAATAATTCTCGTGCCATAGGGTAAATATTTAGCTTGTTCGTCAAATGGGACTTCCATGTCTTAGAGATCCATTTATGCAGATCGGCTAGTTGCAGCCATAACCTATTAAACCTGCAAACCAAACCATTCTCTGGAAAATATTTTTTCACAGTCTAAAGCTTCCTCATCCACAGGAACATTAAGAGAAGAAATTTCTTACACCACCGAAAGACCAGAACCAAACTTCAACAGAGTTATATGAAATCGAAGAAGAGTTAGATTGACCGGCAACCATACCTGTAAAAGAAAAAAAATTATTCGCCAAATCACACGAATTCACCATTGAACGATCTGTAGAAAATCCATGCAAACATAACAAAGATTGAGCGGATTGGGTGAAACCCTAGCCACAACAAGGGTTTCCAAAGCTCCTTCCATCTTAAATAAAATATACGTAAATAACATATTTCACAATCGGTTTAAATATTGATTTTTGAGAAAAACAAAAATTAAAATTAAAAAATATTTTACTATTTAAATTTTGAACTGCCATTATATATTATTTTAAAATTAAAAAATATAGTTTTTATTTAGAAAACCATAATTTCTATTCTTTTATAAAAACAAATCATAGTATTTTTAGAACTCAAAATGTGATACAAACGGTCTCAATACTACTTTTATTACTTTAGTCCCGAAGCTTGGTTGATTAGAGGACCCTAGTGGATACATACCTATAGCCCTATGTAATGCAATTTACAAAATAATTTCTCCAATGATTTTGAACCGCCTTAAGCCCCTTCTCAGCATAATCATCTCTACTGAATAGATCGATTTTGTGGAAAGATGCCAAATACTCAATGGGTTTGTTGTAGCTCATAAAGTTATCCATTCCCTGAAGAAATTGAAGAGATTTGGTATGTTGATTAAGTTTAATATTTCAAATGCTTATGAAAGATTAAACTGGAAATATCTCATATCCATCCTTCATGCCTTTGGTTTCTTCCCTCCTTGGGTTTCTTGGATCCATTCTTTAATCTCTTTTCCCTTCTAATCCATCCTCTTGAATGGATCTCCTACCTATCCATTTAATCCCTCCAAGGAGCTCTGCCAAGGTAATATTATCTCTCCTTTTCTTTTCATCATAGACGCTAAAGGTATGGGGAGATTTCTTAAAGATGTCAAGCATCGGTCTACCCTTCAAGGGCTTTGATTATATGGTGATGACCTACCTATCACCAATTAACAATTTGTTGATGATATCATGATTTTTGCCCTACCCTCAATCACCAAAGCTAAGACTTTAAAAACTTTCCTGAATATCTTTATGGAAGCCTTTGGTACCTTAATAAAAGGGGACTAATGCAATATTTTTTTCTTTAATACCATTTTGCCTATCCAATGCCATTTGACTCGCCTTATGGACTTCAAGATTAACTTTCTTTTGTCTAAATACTTGGGTTCCCCTTTGATTGTAAATTCCCTACATTCAATGTATTGGCAAGATCTTATTCAAGAGTTATCTAATAAGTTAGATGGTTGGGTGTTTCGGTCTCTAAACTTAGCAAGACATCTTGTGCTTCTAAAGTTAGTGTTGTAACATATGCCAATTTATCAACAATCTACCCTGGTTGCACCTAAGACTATCTTCAAAACTATCATTTCCTTATTTAGATATTTCTTATGGCGAGGAGCAAAAAAAGAGCAGAAGTGGTCTCTAGTGGCTTGAAATAATTTTTTCCTCCATAAGCTAGTAGGCCGACTCAGATTCAGGGATCCAGAAATTTTAAATAATGCTTTAGGAGCCAACCTTTGGTGGTGCTAGCTACAGGGGGTTTCGAAGTTGTGGAAACAAATGTGGGACCACAAGTATGGACACTCCCCCTCTTTGATAGAAAAAATTGAGCAATGAATTATTCCCCTCAATCATCTTTTTGGAATTTAGATTTGGCTAAGTAGGGTTTGATCTAGTAGCATGTTTTTTGGGAATTCGTGATGGCAACATTGCTCTTTTCTAGAAGGATGCCTGGCAGGAAATGCTTAGACTAAGGAACTGAAGGGAGCTTAAAGAAGTAGAAGCTTTCACTATTGATCAACAGTCTCTCACAATAGCATATTTTTGGAAACCTTCACAAGATTCCCAACCATGGAGGGTATGGAAATCAATAGAAGATTGGCCACCTCATCCAGCTCTTTCCTCTTGGCCTATTCTACCTAATGAGCTTCAACATCGTAAAATAATTGTTTCTAGTGACTAAGACAAACTCAGAGAAAAGGCATGTTCACTATTAAGGAAGGTTATTCTCTTCTAGAAGGATTTCAAAATCTTAAAAGAGAGCCTATATAGAGGAGAACCTAGAAAAGTAATATTTGACCTAAAGTGGTTTACTTCCTCTGGTTGGCAAGTCATCGTAGAATCCTCACTTGGGACCTTATTAGAAGGAAATAATTCTTGGGTCCCTCATTATGTTCTCTCTATTGGAATAATGAGGACTCTATGGAGCATATATTGAATATATCCCCTTTTTTGGGCCTCCTATGGGATAAGCTAATGGGGCTTTTTGGTTCCTTAGATCACAACTTCAACAATCTAGTCGTAATTATAGAATCTTGGCAGCCAAATAATTTCACTAATCATGTAGTCAACAAAGCCTGTAATTTGGCCCTAGATTTCATCTTGTGGAATCTCTAGGAAGGAAAGGAATAGAAGAATATTCAAGCAGAAGTCATCGGAGGCAGAATATGTCTAGTTGGAAGTCAAGTAGCATATCTGGGAGACTATGCTCAATAAAATATGGACCCAAGAAGAATGGAAGGCTCACCCTTTGAGTTTGGAATTCTCTCCCACCTTAATATTTCTCCCTCAATGGTATTTTTTCCATCTTCTAGGCCCCGAGTTTTGATGGTTTTGTCTCCTTCCTCCTTCGCTCCTCCTCCTAAGGGATTTGTAAAACTTAATTTTAGTGGTGCATCTAAGGGCAATCCTAGCCAAGTTCGTTATGGGGGTATTTTCCGAGACTAGGAAGGCAAAACATTTAGGATCTTCTCTGTGAATTATGGTCATACTAGCAATAATATTGTTGAGTTTTTTGCTCTTGGAAGAGGTCTTGTCTTAGCAAGTGACATGGGCTATTCAAAGTTACATATTGAGGGGGATTCATAATTGGTGGTTTCAACTGTTAAAAAGATTATGTCAGGAACTTCAACGGAAAATCTATCTCAAGACTAGAGATTGGAATGTACCATTTCTCGTATTCATACTCTACTTAATAATATTTGATACAGATTTGCCTCCCATGTGAGATGGGCAGAGCATAAGGCAACAAAATTATTATTTAATATGGGGGCTCAGGACAATGTTCTTCTCCTGAATGAAATCTGGTCAGATGAGAATGTAATGGGTTGGCAAGGCTCTTTACATCCTATTTTGGATGTTGACAAACAAGCCCCAATGGGAGTGTTCAAACACTTTTCAGATGTGATCGAGGTGGGAGGGGGGGCACCCCATCGATTCTCGAGATAATTAAGAGGGGAGTGGCCTACCCACCCCCCATGCACAAAGCATGTGAAGAGTCATATCGTTTTCTATGGCTAATTGCATTCTAGATTACTCATGTTTTCTTTCCCCTTTTGGTGACTGGTTGTTTTACAATGCTTTGAAAACTGGTCCATGATTTGGAATGGAAAGTGAGTTTCCTTATTTAAATTAGCATTTCAGAGGTTATGTTAAGAGTGTGACTCATTGCATCAACTCCCTAGTTATTTGCATGATTATGTGAGGTGGAACTCAAGAGGAAGTTGGTCGGGACAACAGATAGAAGATGACAATGGCAATGATTTCTTGGATGGTCGATGGCAGTGCATAAGGTAGAATTCTGGATTTAGGTCTTTGACTTCCTTGACCTTGGCTCTTTCTTAGTGCTTTAAACTAGTAACATCTCTCTTCGGGCCTTGTGTATTATTTCCTTCAACTTTTCTATGTTCATGGTGTGTTGTGGATTTTGGGGAAAGGTATTTGAAAGAACCTATTGATGTTCCTTTTCTTTTGAGTGTTGGGGCCTTGTTTCCTTTAGAGCTAGTCTATTATCAAGGAATTTTTACTCCTCGAATTGGTTATTGATTGTTCCTTCCTGTTGATTTGTTAGGTTGATTAGTTCCTTCAATTCTTCATATTAATATCATCCCTTAAGTCTATGTGGACAACTCAACTTCTTAGTTGGTTTTTTATCTATGCCATTCTTGGGGGAAGCAGTCTCTCCCAAATTTCATATCCTATTGTTCCATTCTAAGGGGCCGCACTATGTTTGGGTTTCCTGGAGTCAATGGACTTTCTATTCTTGGCATTATGTTGGTTTGGTGTTTATTGTGGTCCTCATGTTGCATAAGTAGATGGGTGATCAACTCAAGGTTGGTGGTTGTGGCTAATAAAGCTATTCACATGTCTAATTGCATACCCAAGAGGCAACGACTACTTTCTACTCTGTGACCTCTATGATTACTCGAGCATATTTAGTGGCTTGAGAATCATGTTTCTCATGATCGTCAAGCCTATTCAGATTCAAAGTTATTAGAAGAGGTGTCTTGTTAGCTTCCAACCCTGGTCATACCAAGGGAAGAAGGAACCAATACATGGATTCTATAACTCTTCATTGGCAGCTAAAGATCCTACTAGGAAGAGTTTTAAAGGGGAATCATGATGACAAGAATGCCATCATCTCTTTCCTGAATGATATTTAGCATAATCAATTGAAATAATAGGAAAACCTTAATAGATTGGAAGCTCGCTTAATTCACATTGAAATTCATATCCAATATGAGTTTAAACCCTAATTGCCACTGGGATCGAGTTCAAAGGATCTTACTCCTGTGACATCATTGGACACCTTACTTGGGTTTCATATTTTGGCTTTTTGATATAAGGGCATTGGTAAAAATATGAGTTGACCTCTATAAAGTTAAAGAAACCTTTTTAGTAAAGGAGTTGGTTCCTTAAAGTTTGAATTTTGTTGAGTAGAATAGGTTAAATAAAATTTGAATAAAAGATTATCCTCTTATTTCCATGTAATCAATTTTTAGTGAGTTGTAAAGTTATAAGGCTCAAAATATGATCTTAAGCTCAACTTGGCTTATTCGATCCAATATGTGTGGATCTGAATGAAGCTCAAAATGTATTTATGGTAGAATTTGAGACAATGGAAAGTTGGATTTCATGTGTATATCTAAGTTGCAGAAATTGATAATCAGTGTTTACGTGTAAACATGGTAATCCCCGAGCTAATTTCTTTCAATCATCTCCCTTGATAATGTGTGGAATTTACTTATGCTAATTTGTTGTTGAATGCTCTTTATCATCGGTGTAAGTGTGCTTGAAGTTGTTTGAAGTCTGTGTGTCATTAAGTGGAGAGGCTTTAACCCTTTTTGTGCCATATTTTCCCTTATACTGCAGCATAACCCTGTTATAAACCCTTCAAGTAATTGTAACCTTCAATCTCTTGATTTCTAGTTATTGATTAACGAGTATATGTTCATGGATTAGTTGGTAAGGAAAAGTTTTAAGTGTCCTACTAATTGAAGGGTCAAGATCAAGTCTTGCAGCGGAGCAAGGGAAAATGGTGGAGGATTAGCACGTAGAAGAAAAGTGCATGTGTGTCAAATATTCTTTAATACACCTTATTAAAGGAGTGGCTCATTGTTTCAACAATTACAGAAAAGGTGCTTATATATAGCACTAGTGTGTGGTCATTAAGGATTAATACGACCATGAGAAGGAACTGAGCTTGTAAATTGAATTTACATAGAGAAATTAGTTTACACAGAGAAGAAACAATGAGGAACTGAGAAGAAGCAACCAAAACTATTAAGTTTGTATGCCAAGGAAAAATTGTATCTCTCAGGCTTGCATCACCTTCTCATATTCTAATAGAAGTCTCCTTTTGGTTCTATGGTACATTTGTATAAGTGTAGTTCTTTATAGTTTGTATGCCAAGTAAAAATTGTATCTCTTAGGCTTGCATCACCTTCTCATATTCTCATAGCAATATCCTTTTGGTTCTATGGTACATTTGTACAAGTGTAGTTCTTTGTTATCTGTCGATAGTTTGCATTTTCATATACCAACCAATAAATCTGGTTTCCCATGTGGCAGAGTAAAATTAATATATTTTGTTATCAATGATGTAATCTATTTTTTTGAAAGCAATATACTATATATTTATAATATATATTTATATATATATCTATATATATATTATATAATATATATAGATAAGTACATGTGCATATCCCCCGATCGGGATGCGGGTCGTTGTCAGTCAGGCCAGTCTGGGTGCAGTCATGCGTAGTACCCAAGCACTAATTATCATTGTCCCCCACGTGCTCAAGGCAGGGGGTGCGGTGTCCTTCGGCATGAATTCCTGTTGGGAAAGTGGGCAAGGTGGTGAGATAGGAAATAACGCAAAGGTGGTGGAGTAGGTGAGGCCATTCGACATGTAATGAAAGAGTGAAAAGTTGTGGAGAAGGGTGGCGATACATAGCAGTGGAAGGTCGACGAAACGGGAGGAACGTTCATTGCAAACGAATGCCTACAGAAACCAGGTATGTAATTCGGCTTTGCCTCAACATTGAATCTATGTTCTGGTTGGGGTTTTGTTGGGGGGAAAGGATGGGAAAGAGTCCGAAACTTTGGGGAATTGAATGTTGTTGGTGGCAATGGGGAAGGCAATTGCTTGCCATGGCCTGGTTTTGTGTATATATTTTCTCCTAAATGGGCCATAACCATGGCTCCGGGGGGGGGGGCCCAAAAGCGGGCTGCCGGGCTATGAGGTTCTGCGCTTTATAATTAAGGTCGAGGGGAAACTGGATAGAGGTACCGCAATTCAACAGGGGCCGGGGGTTGTAGAGAGAGGCAGGGAAAAGCTGAGGGCAAGGGGATGGGTTTGTAACCAAGGCAGTAGTTTGAAGAGAAATCGATGGGATAGTTGGAACCCACATGGGATTGATGGCACAGCTAGGAACCCTACGTGGAAAACTAGCCAGAGGGATCTGAGAGGCAAAGCCATTTCTCTTTGGGCCGAGGGAGCAAGAATATGGAACCACTACAGGCGTCCAGCCATATTCAAGGAGGGCCTGTGGGCTCAGCTTGTGATGGAGCGGGACAACCTGCATACAATCCATAGTAAGGGGGAAGGGAACAATGGCGGGCCTTGGGGTAAGAGTCAAAGACCCCCCCTTTGGGATCTCCGGGCTTTGGCCCACCCTTGTACATACGCAATGAGAAATAGAGGAGAGGAAAAACATACTTGGGAAGGGTGGTGTGTTAAGAAAAGTTTGAATTTGAATCTAACTTCCTTTGGGTGTCAACAGTGTTCTGCCAAACAGGTCATGGCCTGAGCTGCGAGAGGACGTGGGTGCGGCAGGAGAGGCCCAGCCCCCTGAACAGATAAGGGGTCGAGCATGTTGGAAACTCGTAGGGAACGGAAATCAGTAGAGCATCTCATCGTTGAAGCAATAAAGGCCTACCGTGAAGGGATAGATGCTGGAATTTGAAAATTGATGGAAGAATGGGAAGAGGAGGTAAAGCAAGAAAGAGAGAGACAGAGGAGGAGATGGATAAATGGAGGAATCTTGTTCTGGATCCAGGGAACGCTGGAGGGAAAATCACACAGTTCAAGTAAACGATTTACCTGTACTAGTTAATGAAGAGTTTACTTGGCAAGGCGAAGGAGAAGATATTAGTGGGTATGGTGGTGACAGTCCAGGGACTGCCGAATTACAAGGACATGGAGAAAATTCTCTTCCAGCTGCACAAACATGATATCAAGATGGAAAAAATTGACTGCCACATCCCTTGCATTCTGGATTTGTATGGTATGCCAGGGGCTACCACTGAAGATCCTGCTCTCGTCGCATTTGCCTCAGAGGAACAAAAGGACTAGACTCCTCCCATGCATAATTTTGGTCTATGCGGTTAGCTTTTAATTTTTATGTTGCAAATGTCAGTTTTTACAGTTATGTAGTGTTTGGACATGAGATAGAGACGTATCTAGCCTGGCTAGAAAGACTGAAACAATTCTGTTTTTGGATGGCTTATAACGCTGACCAGTGGCCAACAGACTTGTTTTCCCCTCGGGGCAAGTTGAGGCCACCTAGTTAATCTGTGTGGTGTAAACTTTTTTATTATATAATAGAAAATGGAATGGACTTGCCAAGCTTAACAAAAAAAAGTACATGTGCATATTATACTTAAAAGAATATAATTATGTATTAGATGCTTTTGCTCTTTGTATTTTTTTCCAATTAATTTTGCTTAGAGTTTCGCAAATACGATTCATGAGAATTGTGCCATCTATAATAATCGAGTTCCCCGCCATTTTTTCATGAAATTGAATCGATCTATATATTCAAAAATACATTTTAAATAACTAAAATTCACCATTTTACTAAATTCTAGCAAAGAAAAAAAAATCTAATAATTAAAGTTCTCCTTACATATTTATTTTTAACATTTTATAAAACAATTTTATTTTATTTTTCTTATTTCTTATCTTTTGGAAAGGAATCATTACTTTTCCCTTTACTCACTTTTTTCTAAGTTCATACTCACTTAAAAAAAGCACATGTGCATATTATACTTACAATAATATAAATTATATATTAGATGTTTTTGCTTTTTTGGGTATTTTTTCCAATTAATTTTGCCTAAAATTTGGCAAGTAAGATTCATCAAAATTGTGTTATTGTAAAAATGAAATGCTTTAAGAGTTTTTCTTGATATTGAACCCAAAAATACATTTTAAATAACTAAAATTCACCATTTTATCAATCTAAGCAAAAAAAACAAAAAAAAATAATAATTAAAATTTTCTTTACATATTTATTTTAACCTTTTATAAAACAATTTTCTTTTTATCTTTCTCATTTCTTACCTTTTATAAAACAATCATTATTTTTCCCCTTTTCTCACTTTTTTTCTAACTTCCTACTCACTTAAAAAACAAATAAAAAACATTGGGTATAAAAGAGGGAATCATATATTTATAAGATAAGGAATCAATACTCAATCTAAATTAAAAGTACTAATGTCATCATATCTTTTTTGTATGGTTTCGAAAAGTGTCACTACCATAACTTTTATAAAAAAAAATTATATTATTGGTTTTACTTTATCATTCTAAAAAACAAATTCCTCATTAATACTTGTGAATTTTAATTTACAAAATTTAAATTTAAATTAATCTCTTAATCAAATTCTATTTTTTTTTTTTAATTATTTTATAATTAAAATATACAAAAAATAATTCAATTAATAATAATTATGATATAAAATCATATATAAATTATAGATTCAAAATTCAAATCCAATAAATCAAACCAAACCAAAAAAAATTTATAATTAAAAAATTAAATGTAAAGCTACCAATGTTAAATGAAAACAATGCCCATAGTGGATGCTGACCATATGTAAAGCTATCCTATTAAATGACAACAATTTTAGGATTTTTATCTCATAACCCACTTCCCACTAGAGTGTTGACATCTTTGAAACCATCTTATACTATTGGTTAAGGTATTTCACACCCTTACATGACACCTACACCAATTCCCCAACCCTCATATATATATTTATTTAAAACTTTCAAAATCTAAAAAGTTGAACACCACATGATTTAGCATGAGTCCAGGAAGCCATCATCCTATGTGGAAATTCAGGTTGATTATGCTTTGTTCCTTCCCATGAAAGTGTTTGAAGCTTTTTGAATTATACATTGTCAACCAAAGGTTCTTTTCCATATATGCATTGTCATTAGTGCCCTAAAGGTCCTAAAATGGACTCACCATAGTGTGTGTTCAGGGTATTGGTAGAAGAGCCTTTTAGAAATACATTGGTGGGGTCTCTATGCTTGTGAAAAGCCTCATCAGATTTTCTTAATTGTGGGTGCATTGTGGCTATTGCATGGTATAGAATTTCCTTATTATGGTGAGAGAATCTTCAATACTTACATAATATCAAAGCTTAATATATTTAAATATGAGAAGTGTTTAATCCCAGGCATCTTAATATATTTAAATATGAGGAGTGTTTAATCCCAAGAATCTAAAGTGGTGGTCAAGTCATGTCATTGTTTAATGTTTTTTTGGATTCTCACTCTAAGTTTTCTTTTAAATATTGTATTTTAAATTTTGTGAATTTGATTTTGTAAATGGAAATTGACTTTCTCATTGTAAGTTTTCTTTTAAATATTGTATTTTAAATCATGTGAATTTGGTTTTGTACGTGGAAATTGATTTTTTTGGATTCATATTATTTTATATGTGATGAAATTATAGGATTAAATATATAAAATCAGATTGTAAAAAAAGTATACGAAGATACTAAATTTATTTTTATAATAAAAACATTGGTTAATAATTTCAAATTACAATTTCAATAATTTGGTGATTACATTTTAATAAGACACTTGAAAAAGTCAATATCATAACTTAATCTTCTTCACTAAAATTTTATTTTAAAATTATTTCTTATTAAAATAAAGTCGAAATCATAATTTATATTTTCAAAGATAAATGTAATAATATCACTAAAGTATAGCGATTTTTGGTTATACCAAAGAAATCTCTTTTCTCATAAATATGTAAATTTGATATCTAATTAAATTATAGTTTTATTATTATTATTTTTCCTATAGGAAAATCTGGGTAGATCAACTTCAAAGGGAATCTTTTAAATCCCGTCGGCTAGACTAGCAGGGCCTAACCCCAAGGGCATCAAGGAGAATTGACCCTGTGACCTCTCAATCAGCAAGGTACTTAACAACAAGGACTCGACCAATTGAGCTAACCCTTGGGGCTATAGTTTTATTATTATTATAAAAATATAATATCAAATAAAATATCAATAATTTTAATAAATAAATATTCTCAAACCTAGACTTTTAGGTTGTTATGTCATAATGTACAATGTAACCTTCTAAGACATTTTGGATTAATCATTGTTTTACAATATCTACCATTACTATTATTTCAGAAAAAGTTATAGAAATTGAGTAAGATGATGGAATTCATTTTGTGTGTTCAAGTTTGCTATCATATTAAGCATGTTCAAATATTTAGATATTTAGGAGTTAATTAAGATTAACTTGTTTTATTCCCCATGATGATGAACATTAACTAAGGACCATTTATGCAATGATCAATTGGAGGTAGAACAAATGAAGGGCGACGACCCCCTCCACCTTGCAAAGGCATGCAATGTATTGGTCATCAAAATGGTTTATGTGTTTAGTTTGTATAATATGATGGTGATGCTCCACTCAATAGGGTTATATTGTGCTTGAGGGAGATAGCATGGTAGAGTAGCTATGACGAACACAGGGAACATCATTTGGACATTTGTTTTACAGGGACGTAGGAAAATGGAAATAACAACCTTTCTAAAAATCATTTTGTTCAACATCTCACATCCTCTAGTTTTTGTGGACAAATTTGTTCTTGTATTGTAAGTTAATTGCTCATGATCATTTGTTTTTAAAATGCAATTATGAGTTCCAAGCTTTAGATGAAAAATGGATTAGAGGCTTGTTAATCCTAGCTCAAGAACTTTCTTACTATGGATTTATCTACCTAGTCTATTCTTGCCCATCTTAGGCTCACTATGGTTCAATCTAGAGCCTCATGTAGCTTTGGGATTCTAGGTCACTTTCTCTTTGTGGTTCAGTGGTTTTTTTTGCTCTCTAGATCCTACCTTATATTGGCTCGATTACTCCATTATATAAACTTTGGTTCATCTAGGTTAAGCACTTCCTAGGTTGTGGGATCTTGAGTTCCTTCTCTCTATTTTCAAATCTTCTTAGATGTAATCAGAAGCCTTGATTTTTCTCTACCAATACTAGTATTGATACTACTTTCATGGGAAGGTAAATTAGGCCCACTTCTTTATTTATTTTTGTGTCATCTTTTATGTTCTCCCCTAAGGTAATTGGATCTTCGTAAAGGGCTTTGCAAGGATCCATTGGGAGGGATTATGTTTGAGTCACTATTCTCTAAATTTCTTCATACTTTTATTTCTTTTATGTTTGGTTATCTCATCCTTGCTTGGAAGCTTCTATTGGTTTTGGTCTAGTGGTGGGAAGTTATAAGTCTAGGTTTAATGATGGTGTCTAGGTACACAAATTATGTCATAACTTATGGAAACCTATATTAAGTTTTATCATATGATGCAACTATTTGTTCTCTTCTTTCAATTGTCACTAGGTTTTTTTCTTTCATGGGTGGAAAATCATGCCTCAAGGAAGAGGCTCTCGTAGTAAAAGAGGTAATTGTAGTAACAATGATCCATTGGCCTGCCAGACACAACAATAGTGGACCACTCAACGCGTATCTACTACAACAATACCCCTCCAAAAATCCAAAAGGAAATTGAGGATGTTGAGAGGGAAGTCATAATTGAGCACAAAGTTTATAGTAAATAAAGAGATCTTGGAGCATACTAGAAATTGGATTCGAGATACAAGTAGTACAAGAATGAGGCACACAAAATACATGCAAACAATGGATTTTTTTGGCAACTCAAAACCATAATGAGGAAGGTACTAGTGGAGCGATCATAGGAATAGTAGGAGATTCTACCATGCCTAGATGAGGTTCAAAAGAAAATTAGAAAGTTGGACACCAAAACAAAAGCAATGGAAAGAAAGATTGTAAATATGGAATTTACATACTCAAATGATGATTCATGCCCACCTGTCACAATTGAGGTGGATTCCCCCATTGAATAACTATTGTCTATGGAAACTACCAATACACTTGTTTATGTTATTTTGATGACACATGGAGATAGAAAAGGCTCGCTTGCAAAATTTACCAGAAGGTTTAGTAGGAAATGTCTTGTATGCTTTTTTATTAGTTTTAAATCTTTACTATGGAAAAACTAGTAATGCTATGTTTCTAGTCCAATTTCCCATGTGCAAGCCAATAAACATAGCAAGACTATCTAATATTATTCTTTTTAATATGACATTATACAAATCACCAGCCTAGCTTACACACAAAAAAGAAGATCAACTTCATTTCATGTATCTTTAAGTAAAGATTGTTTCTTTAATGTGTTTCTTTGGTATGCATCATAATTATTTAATGCAACGATCACCATGTGTTCTAAACATAAAGTGATTTGATGTTTTGATATTAAGGTTTGAAAGTATTTTTGTTGGATATTCTAAACATATAAAAGATTATAGACTTCTTCAAAGTCATTCGAATACTATTAGGAGAGTTGTTAAGTTCAATGAACATATTTTGACCTATGAGTTGAATTTTGTGGTTGTGCCATCTTTGACTAGTGAGCCATCTTCAACAAATTTTCCATCTTCTATTCCCAACTTTTATGCTACTACTCCTATTATGGTTTCTTCTTCAAACAATGACACTAAGGATGAAAATCCACTTTTGCGTACTTGCCTTCCTTTAGTTGGGTTTGTTGAAAGTGAACTTGCACCAAAACCACAACTTGTTAGACGGGTCCATACAACATTGGATGCATTTGATGGTCCTATCGATGACCCTTCTTTTCAACATCATACATGTTCACAATTCCAATAAACCTCTTCTCTTTTGGCCTAGGTTTCATAGACTCATGTCAATGTAGAAACATTTGTAGATGCTTATGGGTGTCTATGTTGGGACACCACAATGAGTGAAAAATATCATTCCTTAACAAGGAATGATACTTACGACCTTATACCTCTTTAGAAAGGAAGAAAACTTATCATATGTAAATGGATGCATAGAGCTAGGTATGTGTCATATGGAAGTGTTGAAATGTATAAGGCACGATTAGTTTCCAAAGAGATTTCTCAAATAGATGTAACTTTTTCCCCAATGGCCACAATGAATTCCATCCACCTTCTTCTAGTAATTTATACATCATAGAAATATAAGGTCCATTAAATGGATGTTAAACTTTCCTTATTGCATGGGATTTGCAAGAAGAGATTTGCATGGAACAACTTCCTAGCTATATTTAGAATGACTCTAGCCTTGTTTTTTGCCTTAAGAAATCTCTCTATGGCCTTAAGCAAGATCCTTGGGCTTGGTACACTAAAATGGATATTAGCACTAGCATTTTGTAGATGTCATTCTAACCCAATGTTTACACCAATAAACTAGTTGACCATCTCATAATACTTGTTCTTTATGTTGATGACCTTTTACTCATGGTAGTGATACCAGTCTGCTAACAATCAACCAAGCCGAGTATCTAGCCTTGTGGCAAGGTCTCGATTTAGCACTTTCCAAAGGTATTCGCCATATGCCAGTATTTGGAGATTCTAAGATTGTTATTTAACAAGTGTCTAAATGTAGGAAGAATGATGAGCAATTCATCCCTCCCATTCTTCATTGAATCAAGATGTTGGTGGAAAAATTTGACTCAATTGTCTTTTATCATATAAGAAGAAATCTAAACGATGTTGCAGATTCCCTTGCCAATAAAGGCTCACAGCTATCGCAAGGAGAAATAAAGTATGATAATGAGATCATAACAACCAAATACATTCCATAAAAATTATTGGTATAGTTAAATTGGTTAATTCCTCAAGGAAAGTGGGGTAGGGGAAATGGAGTCAGACCAAATCATTTAATTCGATAAGGCATAATCAAACAGACTCTCTTAAAGATATGCGGCTGATTCGAAGATCAAAATTTAGCTAAAAAATGAAAGTGCCCATAATATTTCTAAATTAACTTCAAATCGTAGTGTTTGTCATTCTGATTCCAATGACACCCGAACTGCCTTAATCTGGTGTTGTATGACAAAGTTATGACGTTTTGATCATTTGGCTCAACAACTAAAAAAATTGCAAGGTTGGCTAACTGGGTTACTGACTGGGCAATCTTACTGTTGATGTCAGCATGTCTATTGGGTGCTTAGGTACCAATCCCGTCTTTTCAAGTAACAACCTCATATAAGGCAGGATGGCGCATTTTGATTGGTTGGATTTTATATGTGGTGGTCTAATGAGAGGATGCCATGTGGTCGAACTAGAGGCCACCGCGTGGCACCTTGTGGTTGGTCAAAATTTTATGTCTTGACCCCACAAGCTCGATAGGGATCGAACAAAAGACCTACCTCATACAACTCCACTGCTCTACCAACTCATCTACACATTAGGTCTTAACCCATATGCACCTTCACCTATTGTTAAGGGGTGGTTGGATGCGTTTTCGGAGGAGGGGCTGGGCGGTGAGCCCCAATCCCCGGTCACATGCCCTCCCACGGGACCAACATTGCAAAGGGAGAGGGCGCGGGGACCAGCCTCGACCCTCAGATACCACTCCTCCATAAGACCATAGGCGGAGATCAACGAGTGCCTAACAGCGAGGGGCTTGGGACCATCCCAACCTTCAATGAAGGGATCATCCACAGAACCCTGGTGCATGACAAAGAGAGCTCAAGGACTACTCTGACTCCTGGTCATGAGATCTTCGTAAATGACCTTGGAACTTGGAGGAAGGGAGCCAAGGAGTGAGGGGCTAGGCATATAACCTGGTGCTTGGTCACAGGACTTGCACATGACCTTGACGAAGTGAAAATTGGTAGGGAGCAGAGATATGGCCCTGGCGTTGAGCATATGAAATCCATACGAACACAAGTGGACCGTCGGGAGGATTCTGATGGCGGGGTGGACGGTTAACCCTGACCCCCGACCACATTAATGTCAACTTGACCACGAGCCTGGATAGAAAGGGGCCTAAGTCGGCTAGGGCGGGTCGTTGGCCCAACCCTCGACCATATGGGCCATGTGGCCACATTTTAGCACTCATGAGAGTTATTGGAAAAACTAACTATTCGATACTTTACACCTTTGGTGAGCGAAATTGTTGCCTTTCAAGCGTATTTCAGGGCGGAATGGTCGCTCTAATTTGTAGGTTTATCCAATTTGTGGGATAAATAACAGGAGAAGGTTGAGAGAGCCATAACTTGACGAGATTTTGGCCTTTTGGAGCTCAAGAAGAGTCCAGATATGGGTTTTTGGACATTCTAAAAGCAATGGAAGCATATGTTAACTGATTGGAGCACCTATGAATTTTTTTTTTACAGGTTTGAGTCTATGGGTTTAAGGATCAATCAATGGGTTGAAGCAGTGTTTGAAGGATTTTGAGCATGGAGTGGACCTTATAGGTGTTTTCTAGCTTTTAGATGCTAACTGCAACAAATGTGACTTATTTGGTACAACTTATGTTTGCCTTTTCTCACTATGTCTTGTTGAGGAAAGCTCTCTTTTTGTACTTCAGTGTTGAATTATTGTACTGGTTTGCTAATTTTTAGATGGAGTACAAGGTCTTGATGTGAGAGCCCTTTTCTTGTTGGTTTTTTCATGACTGACTGTAGGTTGTCATGTTTTTTTTTAGAGTGAGAGTTCTTTGCAAGAGAATGTTTCCTTGAAGGGAAAAATAGCCACTTATATTGTCAACAAAATTTATGTACTCTTCATTACTGAAATATATGGAGCCGTCTAGCTATGTTAGCAGGCCCGAAGATGTAGCCCAAGAGGGGTGAACTCCGTCACCAAATTTTGTGTTGACTCTCTTCTTAAATGCCTTTATGTGTCAAATGATGATATGTTACTTGTTTAAAGCTCACATATAAAACTAACTCATTAACCTTGAAGAGACCTTAAAAAAATGTGTTTTTGTAAGACGCATTTTTACTTACAAAGCGTGAGAGGATGATTAGATTTTAGGAAGGAGAAGTTCTCCTCCAATTACATATCAATTGGTATCAGAGCTAGTTCTGACCAAGTTGCAGGTATGGACAAAAAGCTACAACTCCAAGAGCTAGAGGAGATGAACTTGTCTCTTTGAATGGAGAATGTTGAATTAAGGAGATTGCATGAAGTTGTTGAAGAGGATAAGAGGCATATGCACATCTAGTTGTAGCATGTGCTTGAGCAACAAGTTGGTGAAAGTTCCACTCCAGAAGAAGCAAAGAATTCCTTCAAAATGAAACCAATTTGTGGGCATGGTCCAAACGCAGGTTATGGACCCTATGTGGAGAATGATGCTTGCGATTTTTGTCAGCATCTCGAAGATTCTCATTATATGCTTGTTGGTAAAAGTGGATGGCTTGAGTCATCTTCAAATTCGTCATTAACGTCTGAAGCAAAAAATATGGGTGGCAAGTCCAAAGAGGTAATCAACATCTCAAGTTGAAATCCTTCAATTTATGTTAATAATACATCTTTTGCAACATTTTAACAACATACTAAAGGAATTGGTATGAAGCTGCTAGATCATATGGGTTATGGAGGAGGAGGCCTCAGAATCAATGGCCAAGGTATCACCAAACCTATCGAGGTAAAGGAGAGAACAAGATATCAATGATTGGGTTATGGTCATAGAGAGTTTGGAGAGCGTTCTAAATTGTTTGAGGCAAAGAAATCATCAAAGAATGATATGTCACACCAAGATGGTAGTGAAAATGTCAATTTGTCTCCCAATAGAGATGAATGCTTCAAAGGACCTTGCATGTCATCGTCTAGTCCACACTGTAAAAGTTACAATCTAAGGGACATGTATAAATATCATGGGAATTTTCCAAATGTTGGTAATTTTGATTATTTGTGGGACATGTATCCTTGCACTTTTTGTGATTTAGTTGACCATTGTGTGTTTGATTGTGAGCAACATAAGGTGATGGTCAAAAGAATGGAACAAATTCTCAGCATCAAGCATGAAGAACCTCCTTCACATTTGAAGACTTCCTTGTTAGTGGGCAAGTGAAAGTACTTTTGTACCCATTGTAACATGCATGGGCATGGGAATGAAAGGTGTTAGAAACTTCATCCAGAACTTAATCCCAAGAAGGATAAAGAGGTTATGTAAACCAATGGAAGGAAAGAAATAGGTGGCAAAGAGGATACTTCCATAGTTCCTAAGGCAACCTTCAAAGCAGAATAGATGCAGAAAGAGAACCCATGTGCTTAGGAGAGGCAAAGATTGGGTAGACTGTTTGTATAGTTTGTTGCTTTGTAAATTGTAAATGCTTTTTGTTGTCGTTACCTGTTTTGGGTACTTTGTAAAGAGAACAAGAATAATCACTATTTGAAACAAGTATGTTTTTACTTGACATGTTATGTTGTTGGCTTGTTTATAAGTCCAAATGTTTGAGGACTTTTGGGATGAACAATGTTTGGCTACAGTTGCGTCATGTACTCATTGATGCAAGTGTTCAAGATGAAACTTGTTGTGAATGAAATCTTTGATAAATATTGTACAAGAAATGGCTATGTTTTTGTGGACAAAGCCAAATGTGTCATTGAATTATTGCAGCCATAGTACTTTTGTGTACAAGCACAATTTGAGGACATTAAAGAAAAGTTTGAATCAGTGCATGGCAAGCATTGAATTGCTTTTGATTTCCAAGATGGAAAGTCAAGTTTATCTTCAACAATGGAACTTCAAGATCAATTTGTTTGAGAAATGAAAGATGGATTTAAAGAGATTTTTCAGATTCCATCCATGAATATTTTTGTTCCTACATGGTGATAAGAATTGTGGCTCGATTCATGATAGGAAGGTAAGGTCTTCACGTAGCGAATAGGTGGAGTACCTTGATTGGACCTTGAAGGCACCAATTGAAAATAGAGAATAAGGATTAAACTTGGGAAAGTTTTGAGTTTTTGCCTCATTTTGTTTACTAGGAGAAGCTAACTTTTGGAGTCCAAAAGTTCCAGTGGGGAGGTATGACTTGGAGATCAAAATTTAGCTCATAAATGAAAGTGCCCAAAATCTCTCAAAAATGGTGTCAAATCATAGTGTTTATTGTTCTGATTCCAATGACACTTGAATCACCTCAGTCTGATGTCATATGACAAAGTTATGATGTTTTGATCATTTGGCTCAACAACTAAAAAATTTGCAGGGTTGGCGGACTGGGTTGTTGACTGGGAAGTTGCATCGCTGAGGTTAGCATGTCTACTAGGTGCGTACAAACCAATCCTGGCTTGCCAAGTGGAATCCTCGTATAAGGCAAGATGGCACATTTGTATTGGTTGGGTTTTATATATGGTGGTCCAATGAGAGGATGCCACGTGACCCAACTAGAGGCCACCACGTGGCACCTCGTGGTTGGTCAAAATTTTATGTCTCAACCTCATAGGCCCAAAAGGGATCGAACACACAACCTTCCTCATACAACTTTGGCGCTCTGCCAACTCATCTATGCATTGGGTCTTAACCCACACTCACCTATGCCTATTATTAAAGGGTGGTTGGACACGCTCGATCACTTGCCATCCCACAAGATTAATGGTGCAAAGGGAGAGGGCTCGGGGAATAGCCCCGACCCCGAGTCATCGATCCTCCACAATACCATAGGTGGATATTGGTGAGTGCTTAGCGAAGAGGGGCTTGGGACCATCCCAACCTTCGGTCACGAGATCATCCACAGAACCCTACCTCACGACAGAGAGGGCTCGGGGACTAGCCCCTGGTCACAAGATCTCTCCACATGACCTCAGAACTCGGTGGAAAGAATCCAAGGAGTGAGGGGCTAGGCATATATCTTGACCCTCAGTCGCAGGGCTTGCATGTGAGCTCGACAAAGTAAAAACCGATAGGGAGCGAAGATATAGCCCTAGCACTATGCATATGAAAGCCATATGAACACAGGTGGACCATCGAGAGGGTTCTGAGGGTGGGGTCAAGGACGAGTGGTTAGCCCTGCTCTCGGTCCCTAACCACATTAATGCCGATGTGACCATGGGCCTAGACAGAAAGGGGCCTAAGCCAGCAGGGGTGGGTCGTTGGCCCAGCGCTCAGCCATATGCACCATGTGGACACATTTTAGCGCTCATGGAAGTTATTAAAAAACTAGCTATTCGACATTTTTCACCTTTGGTGGTCGAAATTGTCGCCCCCCGGGCAGATTTGAGGGCGAAATTGTCGTTATGTTCACATGTTTATCCAATTTGTAGGATGAATAGCAGGAAAAGGTTAAGAGAGCCATAACTTAATGAGTTTTTGGTCTCTTGGAGCTCATGAAGAGTCGAGATAGAGGTTTTTGGACATTATTAATCCAATGGAAGTCTTTATTCACTGATTGGAGAAATTATGAAGAGTCTTTTTGCAGGTTTGAGTCTATGGGTGCCAAGATCAATAAGTGTGTTGAAGCAGTTTTTGAAGGATTTTACGCATGGAGAGGACCTTATAAGGGTTTTCTAGCCTTCAGATATTAACTATAGCAATTGTGACTTATTTGGTACAACTCGTGTTTGTCTTTTCTCACTATGTCTTGTTAAGGAAATCTCTCTTTTTGTACTTCAATGTGGAATTGTTGTACTTGTTTGCTCATTTTTAGATGGAGCACAGGGTCTTGATGTGAGAGCCCTTTTCTTGTTGATTGTTTCATGACTGACTGCAAGTTGTCATGTTTTTTTTTTAGAGTAAGATTTCTTTGCAGGGAAACGTTTGCTTGAAGGCAAAACTAGCCACTCATATTGTTAGCAAACTTTATCTACTCTTCATCACTGAAATATATGGAGCGATCTAGCTGTGTTAGCAAGACTGAAGATGTAGCCTAGGAGAGGTGCATTACGTCACCAAATTTTGTGTTGTATCTCTTCTTGAATTCCTCTATTAGTTAAATGATGATATGTTACTTATTTAAAGCTCACATGTAAAACTAACTCATTAACCTTGAAGAGACCTTAAAAACTTGTGTTTGTGTAAGACACCATTTTTACTTGCAAAGCATCAGAGGACGGTCAATTTTTAGGAAGGAGAAGTTCTCCTCCAATTCTAGATCAACAGTAAAAGCTCTAGAAAGATATGGAGATTTGCGTCAATCTTGACAGGTGGGAAAACATTGTCCCTTCGAAAAGATACAAGATATATGGAGTAATGTGGATAAGAAAATCAGAACATGCAGTATGTGTGAAATTTCATTCTTCAAGGTAACAAAGCCATTATCATTGATTTCCAAAAGATGCACCCAATGTTCATTATGGACTCCATAAGTGGTGTTCTGGCGTCGCATGTTGGCATTAATGAAGAATGGAATGAGATTGACGCAAAATTGGAAAGTGGGATGGTATATATAGGAAGTTTGGGGTTTCCATATATTGGTGAACGTGAATTAAGAAGTTTTATTAAGCAAACCTACCTTCATCTCTGGAGTTGGCTTAACACGGTGGAGAATTCTCTAAGAGGTAGTGAGGATGACTTCGGCCCAACTCTTGCAAGAAGGGTAGAATTACTCGAGTTTATTATATCCTTAATCTCGCATGATGCAGAGTTATTCTCGGCAGGGGCGAGGGTTCAAAACAATTTGATGGCTCGTCAGATGAATTTGTTAGAACTAAAACTCGACATTCTCCATCTGGCCATGGAGATGGTGGAATTTCATTTGGGTAACCTGCAAAGGGAAGATAAGCGAGGTGCGAAGAACAAGATTCTCCTGTCAAACCGTAGTGCTAAGCAGATGGAATTTGAGTTGTTTAATGGAGATCCCATCAAAGGCTGCAATGGCGAGAGAAATGTCCTAGCAGATGCTCAGGAAAGGAACCCCATGGAGGTTTTGGATGCAGAAGAAGAAGCACAGGGGAATCAGGTTTTGGGAGATACACAATTTTATTTTCTTAGAATTTTCCTATGTTATGTAGATTTATAGTTTTTGGATAGTTTTTATGGAGAATCTATAGAATACATCAATTAAGTATAGTTAGTTATAGAACAAAGGACAACAAAACTAGACTTATTTTGAAATTTTGAAAACCCCTAGGGAACTTTGATTGTGCAAGAGTTACCCATCAAGCTTGTGATTTCAATAAATTGCCGCCAGATTTTAGAGAAATTAGACCGAAAAAAGACCCATTGGAAAAACTTCTAAAAAGTCTCATTAAAGACAACTCGATTAATATTTTGTACTCCCTTAATACTTGTTGAAAGTGTTCATTTAATACATCATATCCCAGTATGAGTGTGAGTATGATATTTTCCGTTGTCTCACTTACTTCGGCAACCGATATTTACTAGTCTATTAAGCCATAAATACACGAGGCAGTATATGCCCATTATTGGATTGAAATAGGTACATTATCCAATGATCGCCATACACTGCCCCATGTATTAATGACTCAATGGACTCATAAATATACCTTGCCCTTACTTCCGTGTGCTTTTCATGATTAGTTTTTAGATTTTTATAAAAATAATATAAGAAGTTTAAATATAGTTATTAATTCGACATGAGCGTTCTAAATTTTTTATTTACTGAAAGGTTGTATTTAGTTGTTATTTTTATATCTATTTTAAAAAACGGTGTTATAATAGTATTTTTTTTAAAGTTTTTATTTACTCAAAAGTTGTATTTAGTCATTATTTTTATCTTTATTTTAAAAAATGGTGTTATAAGGGTATTTTTTAAAATAAAATTATAAAATGTTGTAATGATGATATATATTATTGAAAATAATAAAATTGATTCGATAACAAAAATTAATACTCAATCTTATTCCATTCTGTAGAATTTAAAATTACAATTTATTTGAAATCATGGTCTTGATAACTATACTATTGCAAATAAAAAGCTTAATTTTTTTTGTTTGTTAATATTAATATCATTTTCCCCGGATGCGGGTGGTTGATGAGAAGTTAATGTGGATACGATGCCAGCCTACCAGGTGGCCGAGCCACATGGTCGTCTGCGCTCTCACTTGTGGGAATTTAAGGCAGGCCTCTGCCTCTTGGCGGGCATCATTGATCCACTGCACGGATCGAGACCTCCCCAGTAAGCTTAAAATCATGGCTTCAAGCCCTCAGCAGACCTCCATTCCGCCTTTGAATTGCTCTTGCCACCCTGCTGCAGCAGAGCCAAGCTCTCGCACCGCTACAGGGAGGCGTTGCAGGCTTCTCTGCTACGTCGACCTGGGAAATGGTCATCACTTCTCCCAATCTATCCACTGCACCTTGCAATTTGATGCCTCGGCCCCTGCCTCTGTCCCTGATTTGAATCCCTCCGTCATTTACAATATTACCTCTGCTGCTCTTGCCCTACTCCCTACCATCTCAGCTCACTCTTCGCTACAACACCCCACTCAGAGCAATATGCCTCGTCGTCGTCACCGCATGAGAAGTAGGCATGGTGGTAGCCGCGGAAGAGCCAACCACCCCCCTTCACCGCTTCCCTTTGCTTTGACCTCCCCTTCAGCCTTCCTGCTCCCTATCCCTTCCTCTTCCCACTTCCATGGAAGTCATCCGGCTACCCGTAGCGAAAGAGAATGAGCTCGTCCTTGTGAGACTCTTCGGATTGATGAGGCCACCCGGACACCCATTCTTAATGCTACCACCCAGTTCGCTCAATTTCGTTTCCTTTGCTCAATGGACAGACCTGTAGTCATTGCCACCGTCTCGATGGAATTCAGGGAGGAAGCTGGCACGAGCATTGAACCAGACCATAGCCCAGTGAAGGACCTGGTTCTTCCACCTCACGACACTGTTCAGAGGATGCTGAGCACAAGCCATCAGCAGGAAGCCAAGGATCAATTGACCACCAGCAGAACGAAGGCGTTGGGCAGCAAGGTCATCAGCAAAGCCAAAGGCATTTAGGAGGAAGCCAGAGAGCCACACGACACTATGGGTGGCAGGCAGGCAGAGGATACTGATTCAAGCGAGTATGGGTGTCCGACTGTGGAAGAGAAGCCACCGTCCTAAGACACCTAACATTCGCATGCAGACGGGTCACGTGTCCAGCTCGGTCTTTTGAATTTTTTTGTCTTTTTACTGTGGTTATTTTTGGCTGTTAATTTTGAAAGTCACCATGATAGCAAATTTTGAGTTTTGGAGATATAGCCCTTGCGTGGGCAGAAGAAACTTGTCATTGTCTCGTCTTCGGACTGGTTTCCCCACCCGAGACAGTGTCGTTTTAGTTTTGTTGTTCAAACTGGTCATATGGATGTTCTAGACTCGCAAAGGTCGAGGCCTCCATGTACATTATATGTCCATTAATAGATTTAGTCTTACAGAGAAAAAAAAATATTAATATCATTTTTTAATTTTAAAATTAAAATTACAAACCATCTCACACACTAGAACGATGTGAACAAAAACCTCAAAATGAACAGTTAGAATCAAAACATGATGCTATCCACACCACATTTTCTTTTATTCTCTTAAAATTAAAATACTATGAAGAAAAATAAATTTTAAAATTAAGAAGAAAAGTGAACATTTTTAATTAAAGATTAAATCGGGTTTCTTCGTCTTTCAAAATGGTTTTTAAAAACTTTTTCCCGAAATGAGATTTTTTTTTAAGAAAAAAAAAAAATATATATATATATATATATATATATATATATATATATATTTTTTTTAAATTAATTAATAAATATATTAAAAAAAATAAAAAATAATAAAAAATTTAAAATATATTTTAAATAAAATTTAAAAAACACATAATTAAAAAGACAAATTTTTAATGGAAGGTAGAAGCAAGAGAGGCTTTATTTAGGCTCATGAAAAAATAGAGTTTCAATTTGCTTAGGGTCTTCATATTGCAACAAAAAATCAAATTAAGTTCCTCATTTTGTAGAAAGGTTTGGAACTAGCTCTTGCAAATAAATTTTATAATTTTATAGTCAATTGGGTTTCGATCACTCAATGCCCATTATCTAACAAGTTATTAAGGTTAAAAAAGCTTTGTGCTGAGAGTAGCCTCTCATTCTACAAAGGATTTCCCTAATCTTCTCTTAATTAGATTGATTGGATCTACATATATTACCTTATATCGTTGTATTCTTAGTAAAAATATTTTTTATATAAACATAAACCACAACTGGCATTGTCATATTGTTTACTTGAACAAATATATATTTATATAGTCAAATATTAAAATCCTATGGTAAAGGTTCTGGCCCATAAGCTGGTCGTTATTAATACAACCCTCCATATTTCTTTAAAAATAATAAAAATAATCCCAAAGAAAAAATATGAATGAGAACAAATAATTAAAAATCATATATGGAGTCGCCTCCCACCTCTAATATTCTCTAATTTGATTTCCCCACCGTTTATGATGGGCATCAAACTCTTAACTTTAGATGTGGTTATATAGATGGAAGTCATCCCTTCTCGAGGGAAGTGATCCATCATTCTTTTGAGTGGTAAAGGAGTTTTATTTAAATTTTATTTAATATTTAAAATATTTTTTTTTTTAATTATTATTATTATTTTTTTAATTTTGTTTAATATTTTTTTGTTAATATAGGTTTAATTAATTTTTGGATTTATAAGTATAAGGGAGGTTAAATTTCTCAAAAAACGAAAAAATGATTTGCATTTCTAGAGGTTTAATTCTTTTAATTTTTGGTAGATTTTGGCACAGATGATTCTATGTTGATTTTGCTTAACAAATTAATAAAATGTTTTAACTATAGGTAATTTTTTATTTTCTTTTGTTTTATGTGATATATACGTCGTTGAGATTGAAATATTTTATTTATATTTGACATTCTCTACATTAAAATGTTAATACATGTCTCATTCTATTAGGAAGTAGAAACATCTCTCTCTATACACACACACACACATACACATACACACATACACACATACACACACATTTTTTAAAATCTCCTTCATACCTTGAATTAAAAAATTCTATTACTCTCGCTCTTTCTCTCTCTATATTATATATATAAACTTTTTTTTAAATTGTTATATGTTAGGTCCATATTAAATCTCCTTCATACCTTGAATTAAAAAAATCTATTACTCTCTCGCTCTTTCTCTCTCTCTATATATTTGATATTAAAATCTTTTACTCAACATGCATATTGAAATATTTGATTTATAATCCACACGAAACTTTTTTTCATTATTAATATTTTTTAAATATTACGTATCTTTTTTTTTTAATAAAAACATTATATTTCATTACGGAAAACATATATACATGAGGAAACCAACCTAAATATGGCCATAAACAGAGATCAAAACACATAAAAGTATCATCGACATTAACAAAGAAGAGCATAATGGAAATACAGTGCTAACAGAACATCAGAGTCGCCACCATTACCAACCAAGAATGCCATAGAGCTAAGGGAAACAACCCATAAAGCCATAAAACTACCAATGTCAAACCTCTTGCTGATAATCCTGTTACCAGACATCAAAATGACGATATTGCCAACAGAGATATCCGTAGAAACTCCTGAGCATTGATCCAGAGAGCCATAGAACAAAATAAGCAGTCCGTAAAAACTCGAGCATGTCCAATGCATATTCCATCTAACGTACCCAAAAGGCAATACCAAACATGCAGATAACCAATGGAAGAGGGAACAAAGAGCTGACACCCAATCAATATGAAAGAGAATCAATATTTTAACACCAGACATAATGAAAACTACAAGGCGCATTGTCCAAAAGAACACCAAGACTCCACATATAGCCATAGGATAACCATACAAAATGATCACCAACACCAATGCGTGGGGGTGGGTGGTGCACCTCACCTCCACTGGGACACATAACTTTCGTTCACCACCTCATGCACATGCATTTAAAATGTACGGACGTCAGGTGTAAGGCCAAGTCCACCCTCCATCCTCGTACCATGCCATGAGCAATAAACGACAGATGTCCCTCTCCATTTCACCTTCCAATAAATCAATAAGTGACACCCGCATCGGGGATTTAAATATTACATATCAACTCCATATTAAGAATGGAATAAAGTACACATCTCTCTCACAATGAAAAGTAAAAATTTAAGAATTTTTTAATCTAGATTATTTTATTTTTCTCTATATAAAGTTGATATAAAATTTCTATTATTTAATATGAACATTAAAATATTTTATTATTATTATTAATTTTTTTTCAAATATTACAAAGTTCATTGAACATAAAATGAATTACACATCACATTGTATATATATATATATATCACTGAAACAATATATTATATAATAAAAAGAGAAGGCAAGAGTGCAAATTGGTTGAAATGAGGATGAAGGATGAGAGTTGTAAGCTTCTCCATGAAAACTGAAACCATAAAGCCCCAACCCTTATTTCAGTCGATACTAGAATTCTATATTTATACGCAATTTTTTTCCAAAATGTACCTAAGAGCAAAAAAACATTTGAAGCACGTGCATTTGTGTGTGTGTGTTCCCCCCACTTTCCTTTAAGCCCATCCTTCCCCACTTCCATCCCTTTCATTCATTTATTAAATCTTTGCGCCTTATAATTATTCGCATTCATCTCCAAATATGTATGTGTGCGTGTGTTGATTATTCTCTCTTAGTTTGTTAATTTGACCTCTTATTCTCCAATATACATTAAATTCTCTTTATCGCTCCTCATTTGTGAATCTTAATCTTTACGCTCCCTTATTAATTTATATAATACTTTATTTTCTAAAAATGGACCTTTGATATAGGCCCTTGATTATTTTATTAATATCCTCTAACAACCTTCTCTATTTAAGGACTCTTCAACACTTGCTCAAACATTTCTCAGCTTTCTAGTCCGTGATGATTGGTGGAGTGTCAACCTGAAATGTTTGTCAAATTTAATCCTTGACATTATTCTCTTCTATAAATTCTTAACAAAATTTGTTTTAATTTTATTGAAAGGAAAAAGGGCAGAACTACCTTTAAATAAATCTCAACCCTCTACCTGTGATTACTACTAAAAATATTCTATGAATATTTTGTAATAGTAAATCCGCACCATCCACCTATGAATTATTAATAATTAAATTAAATTGTAAAACCCTATTTCAAAATAAACAAATTTGTCGACATAATTAAAAGTCAATATTAATATCTCTTTAATATATAAATGAACAAACCCCAGATTTTGGTGTCCTCACGTTCCTAAATGGGTGGCAGGCTCCTCATGCTAGTAATTCCTAAGTCATTTATGATTAGGATTGGGTGGTGGTCATTCTCTAAGTGCTCAACTGGGCCCATTCAATGCAGAGAGGAAGGTGGTGAATGGTCAAGGAAAGTGCATTTACTCCCAGCTTGGAGCATGAATTATGTCGTTATGACTCAGTAGGACATTCATTCTCACATTCATATTTCTCTACAGATGGCTGGTCTCTGTCGTTTTTGCAGTGCAACAAAGTTTAGGACGCTTGAAGCCAAGGGCAAAGAATTTTATTATTTTCCTATCATGGTTAGCGAAAGGGGTCGAGCTAGGAGAGGATGACGAAGATGTTGGTTTCAACCTCTCCCCCCTTAGCATGATCAAGGCGAGGAACATTTTGACGAAGATTTGTCCTTGCATATTCCTCGTTCGGTTGCTTCCATGGAAGAGCAATAATGTAGGAACACTGGCAATGACCATTGGGTCGTCAAGAACCTACTTCGCTGCCATATTTGGGATGAGAAGAAGCTCAAAAGGGAGTGGAAAGCAGGATCATAGAAATAGACTCTCATCTATTTCACACTTGCACGACTTTGAGAAACCTATCCAGAGCTCTGGGGATCCCTTTCCTTCCTGCTCCCCCTCCTCGGACTTCCTCCTATTTGTCAGAAGGCTTAGATGCTGCAAACTCAATCCACCATGGAGCCAAGCCTTCTAGCCTTGAACACTGAGGGGCTAAAAAAAGAAGCAAAAGACCTTAGGCAATCATGGATCTTTTGGCCATGAGGTGTAGGCACAAAACTTGGCCAACCAAACAGTTGAGGTGAACACCGCCAAGGGTGAATCCTCTTGGATGGAGGCAAACACCTACATAGTGACAATGGTTGTTAAGTGGGGGGGCGGGGGCTTCATGGTTATTAGAAGGCTACTTGACCAACAAGACTAGGCACGATGTGACAAGGCCTAACATGACAAGGATATAAGTAATCAGGCTCAGTGCAACCATACCCAACATGACCGGACTCATTAATTATTCCTAGGAAAGACTTACTCAACCTCAGTCACTTCTCAGTTTTCTTGTAGTTTTTGTTGTCCATGTTCTTTCAGTATTCATAATATCTACTTTTGTTGTGGCTCTATGTTGTCTAAAATTGGTCTTAAAATCCTTAGAAACAATTTGGTTTCCACCCAAGAGAAAATGATCTCTCTTATATCCACTTCAAAACAATATTTTTTTTACCAATAAAACAAACTCATCCTAAACACAACCACCTTGATTACTTCATACATATCTTTTATATAAATTTATGATTAATATAAAAATATTTAACTGGTTTTATATATATATATATATTCTTTTAATATATATACAACTAATATTCGTTTTTTCTTAATATATACCTAATATCAATTTTAACATTTCTTTACCCATTGTTTTTTATTAATTTTTTTAATACATTACATTTATGTACCGTTTATTTTAAATATCTTTATTATTTTATATTCATCGACCATATTTTTCATATTTAGTAAAATAGATGCCCTACCAATCGACAAATCCTTTCAAGTACAACATTTCCCTTAGAACGAAAAGTTGGTACCCCGCCTACCCAACAAAGCCTTTCCACTTACTAAGTGGTACTAAAGAGTTTATGTACAATACTTTACTAGGAGTTAAGATTAAATAATTGTTAATTAAATTTAGCTAAACCAATTATTTACGTATGATTTACAGATTTATTGATTTATAATTTTATCTGAATTAATTTTTACATATTTGTGGATATATATTAGTTGATTAGATTAATATAAATTATTTTAAATATAAAATTTTATTAGTTGATTTGGTTGATTTGAGGTATGGTAGGACCAAGTCCTCAGCCTTGGCTGAACATGTTGAGAAGACAATGCATCATGTATGTATTGAAGAGGCTCAAGTCATTGCTAAAGTTGCTCAGTTTCACCATCGCAAGTTTAGAGAGGTCCTGGAGATTGAAAAAAGGCCGATAAATCTTAATAGGGATGATGGCTGGAAGATCAGTAGCTGCTGGGTCCCAGCATTGTCTTCCTAGCCTCCGCGGTCCCTTCTTGGTAAGATCTTAGTGTTTCTTGTTTCCTTCCCTTAGATGTTGTTTCCCTTGGTTTGTTAAAATATTTTTCTGATTTTATTCTTGATTTGATTTGTTCCCCTTTTAATTATCACCCTAATAGTATAATTTAATCCCTTCTATTTAACTTTTAGTATTTATAAGATATTATAAGATTTTAATCAAATGGTTTTCGAACCATTAATTGTATTATCCTTATTACAATTATTTATTGTTATTTTTTGTAACTTAATTATTATAATTGGGATATGATTATTCTTGAAATAATTTAATATATTAAAAATATAATTATAAATAATTAATAAACTAATAATATACCTTAACATTATCTTATAACATACTATTATTTTTACTAATAAACAATGGATGAATAGTCTAATAAATGATCCTTTTATATTCTAAGATTATTTATTTTAATCATATCTATTAAAATGTTTTAAATTTATTTTCTTTTATTAGCAACTAATAATTAATCATATTATATATTATATATATATATATAATATATAAATATTTAGTAACGGGAATAATAAAGGATTCTAATATTCCGATCTTAGAAAGTACAGTATTATTTTTATAGCCTAGGTTTTTAAAACAACCTATTGAATTATTAACATATTTTAAATATATAGAATTTTATTTATAATTAATTAATCAATAAAATAGCGTAATCAATATTAATTTATTTCTTTTATTCATTTTTATTTATTTATTTCATTTAATTGTTTTTAATTTTTATTTTTTTATTTTTGAGTAAAGTCTCCTGTCTTAAACTACAATTAGGTTGTATATACAAACCTACAGTATATATTTTTAATTGGAATATATAAACATATAAGTTGTTTTTTTATAATAAGTAATAGATTTGGTTAACAGTGAATAAGTTCAACTAATCTCTAGAAAAAAAAAAAAAAAGAAAAAAAATTTAATAGTTTTATATTATTATTCAAAATTAGTATATATTTTTTAATCTAATAATTTTATATAAATAATAAATTATGTTTTAATAACTAAACATTAAAATAAAATAATATCAATAATGGTTAGTATTAATATATATATATATTATATGATATATATATATATATATATATATATATATATATGAATTAATAATTTAATTAATTAATGAATTATTTTAATAACTAACCATTGATTTATTTTACTTTTTACCTAGTTTAACGTAGCTCCATAAATATAATAGTAAATATGAAGAATATTGGTAATAGTAAGTAGAATATTAATATTAAATTAATTAATGGAATTTGACTAGGGTCCTTGAGTCAAAAAGTAGTCGTTAGTCTTTTTAGCCGTTGGAGTCTCTGCTTAGACTATTTAACATGCTAAACTGGATCTGTTTCTTCAAATTGTCCTGACGATGAACCACACCAGTTGGTTCGAAACGCGTCGACAAATGATTAATTATGTGATTTCGCCGAAAATTCTCTAAACAATGATTCACCATCCTTAACTGGTTCGGAGACCACTGTAGCGCAGGTCTCCCCATTATTTCCCATGTTTGTTTCGGAAAAACATTTGCGTCGGACTCTAGATCCAAGATAACGTGATCCATTTCGTATTCTCCTATCTACGTAGTGAGTCTCATCTGACGTTCGGTCATTGCCTTATGCTTACCAAGCTTTCTGACTACGTGTGGTTCGCTAGTAGCGTTGTCCTTTCCAGCGCATCGATTGATCAGTTCTTACAGTCCCTTCACAACCTTACTATCGCAGAGCAATTTCATGTAGGTTTTCAAGAACGTGGTAATCATGGATGGGTCCATTTCTTCAACTGGTTTCTCCTGACTTCCTGAGGTAGACGCCTCAGCAAAACTTTTCTTTGCTTCCATAAATGTTTCTTTTGCGCATTCCAAATCAAACCCGATCTCCTTTTTTGGTGCTTTGAGGACCCACTCACCTTCTACAGGCTGCTTCCCCTTATCCTCACCAGTGCTTGTTCCACTTTGTAGCATAATATTTACCTTAGGGTCTTTCTCACGAGGCTGAGCCCTCATCATCTATAGGTTCTAAGTCAGTTGTGGAGGTTGCGCCCCCCTTACATGAATCTTAGCCAACAATATAAGGCAATCCTCAGCCGCATGGTCAAACTGAGTACAATAGCAGCATCACAGTCATGTCAGATTTGGGCAGTCTCTCGCGTAGTGTCCTTGTTACAGGTTTATTTGGGCACATCACTCATGATGATCAGATCAGTACAATTAGGGCTCATCAAACCCTAACTCAGTTGTTACATTCCCTAAACAAGTCATTAAATTGAATGCTTCCATCCAAGAAAGTTTCCTAGCTTGAAACCCTACTTAAATGCCTCCTTGTGACACCAACGCAGCCTTCGTCAGGGGTAGCTACAATGCAGAGCAGGTAGGCCCATTTAGGCTTGCACTGGAGTGCACTTAGGCCACTTTGACCTGCGTTGGGCGAGAATGAGCGAAATTGGCATAAGATTATGAGAATATTCCTTGATTCTAGAGCATTCTAAAAGGATGCCCAAGTCTTATATCATCTTATGAGGCCAACTTTGGATAGGCTATGGATCAATTACCCCTTTATCCTCTCATCCCTTTCTCCATGGAAACTAACTCCAATTTTGGTAGACCATTCAATGCTCAATTTATGACATAACCACTTACATTTCCCTATAAGTTGACCACTCATCATAGTGATTAGGAGGGTGGAATTTGAATATTGTAGAGAAATAATGTTTATTTGAGCTTTGATTCATGTCAAGTAATGTTATGCTGCTGGATTGATGTGCTTTTGGTGTGACGAGGGTTTGGACTGAAGCTGGATGAGTGACATGGGATCGAACCACATTGGGTGTAACTCTTCCTTCTGCATCAATAAAGTTGTTTGTTCCTTTTCCCATATTCTTATTCATATCTATGATGCATATATGTTTAAATGTTGTCGATTTCATTTGTTTATTGTAGATAGATCATGTACTTTGATCATTGTTGTCTTTCGTTTCTGTTGACAGGTACAAATTGAGCGGATTCAGTTCGAGTGGGAGTGACGGGAGCAATTCAAAGGAGATCAAAGGAAGCGAAAGATCACAAGTAAGTTCCTTCATCTCATATATCTATTGTAGGAAAAGGTTAAACCACTTTCTTTCTGTTGTTTTAAGTGTAACTACCCACTTAGGGAAGATGTATTTATCTGTAGTTGCAAATTCCATATAAAAAATTGGTGACTCCGCTGGGGAACGACTATCGTTTCTGGTAGTTTACCCTTATCATATTACATCCCAATAGACTTTACTTGAATTCATTGGTCTCTTTTCGGTTATTTTGAAGTGTTTTTGGTCAAAAAGTGTGCTTAAATGTCTCCTAATTGGACTCTCTGGTACCAGCGCAGTGTTGGTCTTGACATAGTGCACTACAGAGCAACCTTAGCTTAGAGACAATGCACTGTAGTGCATTGTCTCTGAGTCAAGGCTGTGCTGATCCATGCTAAGCTAAAAAAAATCACCTTTGGCTTGGTTTTTTCCAAATTTCCTTCTGATGTTGTTTGCTGAAAGATCAATGTTTTCTATGGCTCTGAAATCAATTTGCATTTCTTCTCCTAGCCCTACTTTTGCCTTGATTGTTTAGTGTTTCTTAAGGGATTTCTTTATCATTATCAATTTAGTGTCAAAGTTAGCATTGATTAGTCTTTACTTTCTTGAAAAACAAGTGTCGTAAATTCTTCATTTCTTTGAAAAAGAAGCTATCGTAAAGTCTTCATTTCTTTTGAAAAGCATTAATTGAGCGTTTGTGCATTTAGTTTCCTTTTTTTCATCTAAACATTAAAGGAATGAAAAGAAAAACATGCATTATGCATTTAGAAGTTTGTGTGTGCTTGTAGGAATAGTATAGGGAAAGTTGCATTAGATGTTCTCTATGCCCTTTGTTTATAGATTCTGATTGCTCTATCCCTTTTAGTTATGGTTTTCATTGTTCAAATCAAATGAAAAGAATGTTTCTCATCATATTTGCATTCTAGGAATTTCATAAACATCACGCGTTGAACCTGAAAGGCAAACTTTTAAACAAGATCAACTAAACTTTATCTCAATTAACCTAATGGAGCATTTTAACTTAACGCATAACATTTAGAGGTCTAGGCTAGAGATGTGTTTCGACATCGTTAAACATAGCAGCTGTCACTAATGGTTTGCGATACATTCCGAGTGTGATACCTCATTCCACGTACATAAGTATATTCTAGCTCGTCTATGTACTTTCGAGTATATAGGGCGGTGTTATAGTAACAAAAGTATAAAGGAATGCTCTCACTATGCGATTTTGCATTAGACAACACTACACAGATTGGGCCTCCATGTACTTTCGGGTATATATGGGAGGAATACATTAGGTTGCTATCCATCCATAGGTAACCAAGTCAGCCGCCTTGTTTACTGTAATACACCAAAAACAACATTCGGGGAGATTGCATGCACGTATGTTAAGTCCTTGGTTTACTGAGGTAGTATATTGCAATTCATAGTTACTTGGTAATTCTTTTGCTAGATTATCCCTTTTTTGTTTTATTATGTTGTTTTGATTACAATAAAATTAATTTACCGCGGATAACATCCTCCATGTCACTCCTTAGTTGATCTTAGGTTGAGACATATGGCAACAACTTCGAATTCCACCGATCAAGGAATTTCTTTTGATGGGAATTCTATTCCTTTTCCTCCTTTTGGAAATACTGGTGCTCCATATATGGCTACATTATCCCTTCTGGGATTTACCATAGGCTTGCCAGCATGGTTTTTTTCAACCTCCTTGGTTCAAAATGTCATGATTTCTCCACAATTGAGTACTCCTCCACCTGGACAAAATCAACCTCCAGTTGATCCTAAAGTTGACCCGACAACTATGAAATTGATTAATTTCAGAGTATCTCATCAAGTGGAAGAACTTACTCGTTGAAGATTCCACATGGGAAGACAAGAATTTTATACAGAAGCATCAAGAACTACTCAAGCATTGAGGACAACACTTTTTGAAGGAGAGGGGCATGTTAGGCCCCTATACTACTAGTGTAACCCCTTATTATTATTAGTACAACCCCCTTATTATATTGTTGTACCCATGTAGTCCCCATATTGTTATTATTGTGCCCATAGAAGCCCACTATTGTTATTATTGTGCCCTTACATTATTATTGTTATGTCAGCTCTGATTATATTATGACCCCTTAGACTCCTATATATAGAAAGGATCTCTTGTCATTTGTATCATCCAAGAATTGTTAATTTGTGTAATGTAAAGGAGGTTGCCCCCTCGAAGAGGTTAAATTATAAGGCATTCATCTATCTTTTCTATCTCTTTGTGAGCAGGTTTCATATAAGAAGAAGAAGAAAGGGAAGAAGAAGAAGAAGAAGAAAATTCAGCAGGGGGGCAACCAAGCAACCATTGCTTTGAATGCAATTTCTGATAAGAAATCATCCGATAAGCCTCACAAACTTCAATATCCTTGAAAAATTTGTACGAGAGACCATCTTCTTCGAAATTGTTCTGGTATTCCTCAGAACTTAGAAGAATGGTCTTCTTGTTCACATCATTGTTTGTCATCAACTTCTGGAGATCATGTTGGTGACACACCATCAACTAGTCGTAGTAAAGTTCATGGAAAGAAGGGTAAAGTTAAGTTTCCTTGTAGGTTATGCAAAGGGAATCACCCCATTCACCTTTGTCCCTATCTGGATGAAGCCCAAGAAGTTTTGGATAACCGTCCTTCTTCTCCACGGTGACTTCTACCTGGTTACAGGAGACTCTCCCTTAATCCTTCACTAGTTGATGAAGTGACTAACCCAAATCAATTGTCGATCAAACCCACTCTCTCTTAATGTGAATCCCATGAGTCTATACTTGACCAATCACAAGTCGAGGAAAAAAATGATCTGATTTCACCTTCAATTAATCGTACCTTTCCCGTAAAGAGTGAGTGTGATACCACTAAGGTTCTTTTCGTTTCTTCATATTCCAATGAGCTTGGAGGAAACCTTCTTGTTCCATCAAGACAGGAGGAAAATCATCCCATTCTCGTAACTCAAGGTGGTGGTTATGTCATTCTTACAATAAACCCTCTCCAAGTAGTCTAATCGCTTCCTTTGATTGGAATCGACTGGCAGGATTTTGTCTTCCTTCTTATGTGCCTTTCCAAATTAGAGTATAAGTTTATAATATGATTGTATTCGGCACTATTATCGATGAAGGTGCATTTGTGAGTATCCTTTCCTCTACTGCTTGGCAAGCACTCGGTTCACTGCCACTTGTGCCTGTTACCCAGAATTTGTTGGCTTTTAATAGAGGAACCAGTCGACCATTAGGGATCCCTCCTCATTTTCCTATTACTTTGGGAGGATTTTTTTTTTATCTAAATGTGATGGTAATCCCAGGCCCTTTGGATTACAATTTACTTATTTGGTGCGACTATATTTATGACATGGGAGTTATTGTTTCAACACTCTTTCGAGTGATGTGTTTCTCGCATGAAGGAAGAATTGTCACCATTGACCAGCTTTCATTTCCCGGTCCAAAGATGGATTCCAGTCAACCATCTTCCCTAAATGGTCCTTTTGTCCCAATGGTATCTTCCCTGCCACAGGTCAATTATGTGGCAACCTATTCCATGCCTACATCAACTGACGATCAATTCCATGATGTTGAGCATTATATATTGGGGGCATTGGAACCAATTCTCTCTAATGGATTCCTTGCTACATATCCCTTCTAGAGAATTGTTCTCCCATCTGATGAGAACCTCTTGGAAGTCATGACCTCTTATGAGTCATGATCAAGGAATCATGAGCATAGTTCCTTGTCTTTTGTCATGCTCATTAAAAAATGAAACAAGGAATCATGAGCATAGTTCCTTGTCTTGTGTCAAGCTTGTTAAAAAATGAAACAAGGAATATGAGGATAGTTCTTTTACTATGTCAACCTCATTAAAAAATGAAACAGGTCCCAGAGCATAGTTCCTTGTCTTGTGCAAGCTCGTTAAAAAATGAAACAAGGAATCTGAGCAGAGTTCATTGTCTTGTCTCAAGCTCATTAAAAAATGAAACAAGGTCCCCTGGAGAAAAGTTCCAATTCGAGTCTTTGATTAGATCTCGTAAAATCCAAGTCTAGTCTTTCACCTGATCTCATAAATGAACCTTCATTCCATCCACCTGATAGCCACGAGTAGTCTATTTAGGTAAATGTAATGAAGCTTGGGGGGCATGCACCTACAATTAAGTCATCATGTAGGGGGCATGTAAACCAATCTCAAGCATAGTTTTTTCATGGTTCAAGCTTGTGTAAAAATGAAACTGTATCCAAGCATAGTTTTTCATTTCAAGCTTGTGTAAATATGAAACTTGAATCCAAGCATAGTTCCCTATGATTCAAGCTTGTGTAAAAATGAACCCATCTCCATTTTAACCCTCGTGATTTCCATTATATCAACCTCTTCCATTGGATGAGCCTTGGTTTTTATCCTTCCATCGTCAATATCTACTTGGCCGATCATATGCTTTCACTTGGTTGTTTTACCATTTTTGAGGAACAATTGCAATGAGTGGTCTTATTAACCAAACTCTTCACATAAATCAACATGTTTTGAGAAGTTCCAACATCACCAGAACTAGATTTTATCCTAGACACCACTCGTTCCTCTAAGTGGACTCCTATTTAAGGTCTTTTTAGACTCTTGAAACATGAAAATATCACCGACTATTTTCCTTTTTTGACTTGTTAAAAGAAAGTAAAAAAAGGGGGTCTACTTTCAAGCTCTTTTCTGACTCTTTAAACATGAAAAGATTGTCGAGCGTTTGTCTTTTTTAGCTCGTAAACGGATTCAAAACGACATCTACTCAATATAAGTTTTACCATTTTCTGGACTGAGATATATTATTTACGAAAAAGGAATACATTGCTAAAACATGGTCAATAGGTTCTCTCTTGTATTGTTTTATGCTTTTTCGGACTTGAGAGACAAATTTAAGAAAAATAACTTGCGGATTTTTCTTTTTGTCCCTTTTCAAACTCTATAAACATGAAAAGGACCAAGTTATCATTGTCGTTAAACTGGTTGAAACATCAAATAGCGAAAAACTTGTCCATCATGACAAGACCGAGTTTCACCTTCGCTAGACTTGTTAAAACATCACATAGTGATGGATTCACCCAAAGGGTGGAATTATACTACAAGCATATGTTATCCTCCTCAAGATTGTTAAAAAATAAAGAGGTACTGGTCAACAATGTCTGGGGAAAATGGGAAAAGGGATAAATCACTTTATGGTAGCAAGTCACTCTTGAACATGACACTTTCACTTCATCTCTGTGACTATGTGGGTTGGGTTATCTGCTTGATGGTTATCATACCTATGGTCTATCACACCAGCCATCACTTTGGTTTTGGGTCAGCGCTGCCAATTCATTCAGTGTCGCCGACATGTTCAAGAGAAGTCACTCAATAAAATTCATCCTTTGCAATACTTATAAACCTCCATTTTCATGACCGTCATTCTTGAACATCATGTCGTCAAACATATTTTTTCTTCAAAATAATTACACTCATTTGGTGTCCTTGATGGGGGATACATCAAATCCCTCCTGCAATGGGTCACTTCTTGTCGACATCAACACATTATCCTAGAAGTTGACTTAGAAACACCCTTCCAGTACCTTGAGACTTGCATACATCAATGGCAAGTTTCTCACTTCCAGTGACAGGTTGACATCATAGGCCTTCGACCAAAAGACTTTGTATGGTGTTCGATATCAAAAAATCTATTCACGCAATGCAGAATGTACTGTAGTACCTTAAGAATCATTATCATTATCAGTGATTTCTCTCGCGTCCATTAATGACTTACATCATTAGCTGGTAATTAGATGGTGTCTTCCCATGTTCGACTTCAGATCACATTTTTACATGGTTAGACTCATACTTGAGCTGATGATTGGACAAGATAGAAGACCCCAGATCTAGTTTCATCCATCCAAGTTGCGATTTCAGGAGAGTACTAAATCATCTGCATGATGGCTTTACACAGATGGTCATCCTATCATGGGTCTATATCTGTAGACGACTGATTTATATACATGTAATGAAAAGTTTATATGTTGATTATGGGTATGCCTTCCCTCAGCAATTCATGAAAAAGTTCAAATATATCATGATATTGTATTATAATCGATGCAGGTCACCGTCCACTTTAGATCCTCCTCATCACACCATAAAGCATATCACTCGACATTATCATTTTCGACTTCATTCTTTAGGGGGCAACTGTTACAGGTCTATTTGGGCACATCACTCTCGATGATCAGATCAGTACAATTAGGGCTCATCAAACCCTAATTCAGTTGTTACATGCCCTAGACAAGTCATTAAATTGAATGCTTCCACCCAAGAAAGTTTCCTAGCATGAAACCCTGCTGAAATGCCTCCTTGGGACACCAACGCAGCCTTGGTCAGGGGTAACTGCGCTGCAGATTAGGTAGGCCCATTCAGGCCTACACTATAGTGCACTTAGGCCCACTTTGACCTACACTGGGCGAGAATGAGCGAAATTGGCATAGGATTCTGAGAATATTCCTTGATTCTAGAGCATTCTAGAAGGATGCCCAACTCTTATCTCATCCTATGAGCTCAACTTTGGATAGGATATGGATCAATTACCCCTCTATCCTCTCATCCCTTTCTCCATGGAAACTAACTCCAATTTTGGAAAATCATTCAATGCCCAATTTATGACATAACCACTTGCATTTCCCTATAAATTGACCATTCATCATAGTGATCAAGAGGCTGGAATTTCAAGATTGTAGAGAAATACTATTGGTTTGAGATTTGAGTTCATGTCAAGTAATGTTATGATGTTGGATTAATGTGTTTTTGGTGGGACGAGGGTTTGGACTGAAGCTGTATGAGTGACACGAGATCGAACCAAATTGGGTGTAACTCTTCCCTCTACATCAATAAAGTTGTTTGTTCCTTTTCCCATATTCTTGTTCATATCTATGATGCATATGTGTTTAAATGTTGTCGATTCCATTTGTTTATAGTAGATAGATCATGTACCTTGATTGGTGTCATCTTATGTTTCTGTTGATAGGTGCCAATTGAGCAGATTCAGTTTGAGTGGGAGTGACGAGAGCAATTCAAAGGAGATCAAAGGAAACGAAAGATCAAAAGTAAGTTCCTTCATCTCATCTATTTATTGTAGGAAAAGGTTAAACCACTTTCTTTCTGTTGTTCTAAGTGTAACTACCCACTTAGGTAAGATGTATTTATCCATAGGTACAAATTCCATATAACAGTCCTGGTCCTCCACACTTATAACAAATAAACTGCCCTCGACCTATACCAGGTCTTCCTCCACCTCAACCTCGACCGTGCCCCTGATACTCACCTTGTGCTCCTCCAACGCATTTGTCCGGAGGTCACGTTTCTGCCTACATCTTGTATGCAGGTGTCCTTTCCATCATTAATTCATAACTATGACAATTACGTTCATCATGACCCACTGATTGACAAAAATTGCAGAAGAGTTGTTGTGGCGTCTGTGTAAATTTTTGTAGCAAATGGCAATTGTCGGTCGCATGTTTCCCAGCTACCTAGCAGATAGCACACCATAGCATGGGCCCTGCACTTGGCCTTGTTGCAGCCTTCGACCTCATAGGCATCGGTCCCCCTGTTGCAACATAACTCGCAAAGACTAGATAGTGATCCTTGTCGTGCCCTTGACCTTTGCATTTTAGACACCAGACTTCTTCATGTGTCTTTGGCCGAGCTTTTATGTCTTTCTTCAAGCTTTACATTTCGAGGCAAAGATTCTGTAACTATGCATGAATATGTTGAACCCCCAGATTAGCATCCTGCATTGGTATCTCGTGCAATATCATCACGATTTCTAGAACTTTTGCCTGGATCCCAATCTTCTGTTGTGATAGCAGAACCCTTAGGTGAGGTGAGAGTGAGGCCACAAACCATTCACGATGCTTCCCATTAGTCAGATTCATGTTGGCTTCACGAATCGTACACTTCAACCTTTGATCCAAATCCTAGGGTGTCTCTCTAGGCTTCATCATGATCTCCTTGAATCCCAAAATGGATTGTGCTTGAGACTTAGTTCTACAGAATTCCCTATTCAGCGTAGCCTGGATATCTGCCAACACGGACGTTGAGTTATCAGTATTGTACTTAATGTACCATGTTAGTGCATGGTCCTGCAAAGCACTAACCAACGTTGATTTCTTCATTTGATCATTCATGATACCATGAGCTTCCCATACAGCCTTTGCAATGAACCAAAACTAGTCTACATCTTCATTTCCTATGCCCTTGAACACGGGTAGCTTTACGAAGTTTTCCATGTTCAACGATGGTGGAGGTGGCGGTGGTGTGGGTGAGGGGGTAAGATGTGGAGGTGAGGATGGAAGTGGTGTGAGTATTCACGAGAACCCTTGTCTTATCAACTGAATAGTGCTCAGCGGAGAAGCCTATGCTTCTCCTTCATTGTCACTCAGAAAGGGTTCAATCAGCGAGCTATATTCATGACCTTTTCTTCCTCCGTCCCTAAAAGACCTTCCACTTCGCGTAGCTCCAAACATCAAGGTAACTACATGACCCACTTTTCACACAAGAGCATTTTAATCCAAGTATTTAATGATCTCAAATACTTACCTCATGGCCCCTTGGAGAAGTAGCACTCTGCTTTGCTGTAACTGACCGTAGTATCAACCGGGAACTCTATCACAAACCATCCTATGATACGGTTGAGCCAATGATCGAAAATACGCATGATATTATCTTCAGAGGCTTCTAATTTTTATACTTACTCCAGGGTCCAAACAATCGGACCATCAAGCCTCCACCTCCTTTGGTCATCTACCAGCTTTGTGATCCACTCATATAATTCAACCAAGTAGGAACAAAAGAATATTTTGTGAATTTTTGTGTACAAATATCTGTCCAACCACTATTATTTCGTCAATTGCGGATTCCTATTTTCTTGCACTGTGAATTCATGTATCTTTCTATCCAACTAGTCTTCAATAGTTGGATTCCAATGATGCAACATCACACATCTCATTATGCAGATCTCGGTCCCAACAACGAAACCATTTATTGGCTTGATGGGCCCTGATCTAGGTTCAACATTAGTCAGCCAAGAAAATCCCTACACTATTGGCCCTTTCGGCATCAGCCCACGCAGCGCTGACTGAAGTCTCACCCGAAGCAGTATGCGGGGATGTAGGAACCAAGTTTCCGCACCTTGAGATGGTTGTGATGTCGGTTTTACACTTTAACTCTACCTTTGCACAGATCGATGAGCCTTTAGGGCTTATCGATGTACTTCTTTATTAGTCTTTCAGAACCTTTGCGAAGGTCTACAATCATCCTTCATGTAACCCTAACAAGAAATCTCGGCACTTACATGCCTCTATAACTAGTTTGTTGTATAGTTTCTCGAATTATTTGAAGTGTTCATCAATTCTGTCATGAAATTGAGATTGTCTTCACATAAACAGATATCTCTACTTGCATTCATATAACAAAGGAAAACATATATATTCGCACATCAAATTAGTAGTAAAACATAAACCCAATGCTTAACATAACATAATCACATGCAATTGAAAGAAGTAAAATGCACAATAATTTCAGAATACTTCTCTTTATTGATGGTTCAAATTTTCCAGTACAGACTCTAACTACCTTGCGCACACAGCTGCAAGGGTCCGTGCACTCAGATGTGGACTTCTACCCTAGGCCTATGCGCACTCAGCTGTAGAGCCTCTTTCCTATGCTAAGACTCTCACTCTTCGCTCTTTATAGACTCATCAATGACTATCTATCAACTAAACTCCCCTTTTCCTATCTTAGACTCCTCTAAGACCTCCTTTTTATACAATCCCATGGTCCGTGGACCAAGGGAAGATCTCATCAAGCTGACGCAACCTATCTAAACTAAAGGTGGAAACCCTTTTTTGACTCTTGTTATCTTCGTGCTCCGTGATCACAAAATGTGGATACTTTACATTTCTTTATACAAAATTTAGGCTTTCTGCCCCAACATTTGGGCTTTTAACCCCAAAATTGACCCCAGGGGACTCATTCGCAACACGCTGTAACCCTACCGTCATGTCGATTACCAATTTGTGATGCTCTGGACCCACTGAACACCAATATGCCTGGATCGCAGGAACTTTGATTGCAATTTACACGAGACCTGTACAATGTGCGATCACCGATATGTGGGATCACAAGAACCTCATATTGCGATTTTTTATATCGATGATCTCTAATCTCTAATCTCACCACTCTTCCCTATTTCTACTTCAGAAAAAATGTCAATTTTTTATTTTGATGAGATCCCATACCTCCGATATGTTTTTCTCCTTCCCTTTAAAGGAAATAGAACCCCTGAATTTTAACAAGTCATATCTTCCGATCCAGAAGTCCATTTTCAGACTTCCATATACCATTGGAAAGATTGTTCTAAGCACTATGCAATGGAGAGGGTACGATTTAGCTTTCAGATATTTTTGGTTTGAAAAATAGCTTCAAACTTCAATGTTATTTGGAACTTGGGACAACTGAAAACTCATAATGCAGTGAGTGACAACACTTCTTGTTCTCCTCTAAAAGTTTCTAAATCTCTCCCCTGATTTCTTTGTTCCTAGAATTTAATGTGGAGTTTTCATTATTGACATGCTTATCAAAAATTTTAATTATATAATATTTTTCTTCAATTTCTTAATTTCGTTAAATTTTTGTTTCAAACTTTTAGCCTGAGATTCGCAATAGAAGGGCTCTTGGAAATCCGATGCACACTCAAAATATTGAACAAGTGGGTCTACAAAGGTAGTAGCTTCACAACCTGATGGTTTCACCTTGGCCCACTTAGACAAAAGCTTATTCTTCTGAATGAAGTATCAGTTACTGACTATAGGATTTGGGGAAATTTTATTATATTCTAGGGATTTCTCCATGGGAACAGTATCACCAATGGGGGTTTGTTTCTTAGTGATGAATTGGCACATGTCTAGAACAAAAGGATCTTGCATGTGGGACAATTCTTTAATTGAATTGGAAGTAGATACCATTCTTGGATCAGTCGAAGGGATAATTTTTTTAGATTTGGGAATGGTGATGTAGAGTTCGAGAGAAGATGGGGAAAAAATTTTAGTTTTTTCCATACTCCTTATCAATCCCCTTCTGGGGATAAATGTTTGAGACTTCAACACTTTTCTCTTCTTTAATTTTATAGCACCCAACTCTCAGGCTTCTTCCACTATTTCTTTTTATCTATGGCCTTCAACATGCATGATCCCATACTAATTTTTTGCAGGGGTTTCTTCAATAACCTTCTCCTTCAACACAATGTTAGACATCACACGAAGGCTACCAAACTGATTCAAAAATATGAATTTTCCCCGTGTGGTTTTCCTCATCTTCAATTCCTCATTGATAAAAACTTAATGAGGCCATAATGATATAACCTATATCTAACATGTGTTTGGGGGCTTCATTGTACCCCTTGGGCCATGCACCCTAGATTTTCACAGAAAAAAAAAATAAGGGAAATTAATAAAATATTTAGACTTGAAATGTGACAACAACTTGATGTGGTAAAGAAAGGTAATAGCATATCATCCCTTGCATGTGATGATTTTTTTCAATACATACAACATATTATGTCATTTCTCTACAATTTAGTTTCATGGGACTCCTTTCTTCTAGTCGAGTTTGAGCACATATGCATTAATAAATTTACTCCACACCCTCTAATCAACCAAGTTGTTTTTAAACCAAATTTCTCCTTATTGTGGGAGGTTAGTGACCTGAGCTACATATTTCTCCGTTACAACCATTACCAAGTTACCAATCCAAGCCACCCTACCATTGAACCCTTTAGATAAGGTCAGAGCTACTATAGTATCAAAACCGTGAAATTGATTAAGAAAGGGGAGACAACCCAAAGCTTCCAACATTGGCTTACTAGCATTGTACTCAGGGATACCCTCCAATTTCTTCGAAGAATAGGGCTCTTGTCTAACATGCCTCAATTGTCTCATTGAAACAATTTTAGGTGTTCGACCTATTGGAACCTTTGCTACCAATTTGGGTAGGGAGTATGGAATTTGGGGTGTAAAATGGATTTGAAATAGGATGATACAAAGAGTAGGGATATACAATGGGAGGTAGCTAAAATAGAGTTCAAATTTGGGTAGTGGGAAAATCCCAAAAATAGAGTGTTGACAAAATGACAAAGGGTATGCATGTATCAGCTAATAATAACACAAAATCATAGGAAAATTTGGGATATAGTTCCAAGGATGGGGATGATAAAAATTCATGTTTGTAAGAGTCAAGCATTTATTTTAATAATTACAAAAAAGGATAAAAACCAAACAGAAACATATTTAGATATATAGGGTTCACAGTTTAATATTACTGAGAAATATATGTTCAAAATACAATGTAAAATTTATGTAATAGCAGGTGTTACTTTGGTTATCTTGCAACTGAGGGTCTTGGTGAAACCTTTCACCAATATTTGTTTGTCAGCATATATATCCCATAACGAACTGAAGAAAAAACATAAGCTTAAACAAGAAAGCCACCTCGAACTTGGACCATGGTAGAATATAATTAGACAAAGAATGCACAAGTTGCTTTATCAATTAATTTATTTAAGGAAAACAAGAAAACAAGCATGTTCCATAATGTCTACTCATTCTAAGTTTGTAAAATTTATTCATTGGCGCCTATAGGCAGTCCTACAACCTCCATACAGATCATGTAACTCATGCATATAAGCTTAAAAATTAACAAAACTTCCAAGGCCGCTTCACATACTTTTAAACAAAGATGAGGAATCCATGTTGGATAAATTCACACTGGGTCATTCAAAGTACAAGGGCCAAATAATAGAGATATAATGAGAGTGCGAAGAGAGAAAAATATTTGGCCTGCATATGTAATACTATTGTTTTCTTGCTATCATAATTTCTTTGTTAATTCTAGGGCTACCATTATTGGAAGCACCAAGGCTAAAACTGATGAAGAAAATGTTGGTGATGCTACTTTGATAATATTGAAGATAACAAAGGTGATGTTGAAGATAGTGAAACTAAAAATAATTAGTGGTGATGGAAAGAAAGAAGATGGTAATGAAAATTAATGTAGTGACAATGGAGCGATGATGGGAATGGGGATGGGAATGATGGTGAAAATGAGAATGGAAAGGATGATGGAAATGATGATGAAAATGATGGCGGAGATCATCAGAATAGAAACAATGGGGATAGTTATCATCCTAAAAAGTGGTGATGATAAAATTGTTGACAGAAATATTGGTTGAAGTAACTACAGTAGAGGGTGTTATGATAATTGCAATAAAAAAATTGCCAAAATTGTCTCCCCGGGCTTTGTAATGAGGGCGCCTTTCACAGATATTTTTGGTTGCCACCAATACTAAACATATAAATACAGCTTGTTTTTGAAAACAAACCTATTTTCTTAAAGATTAGTCAGCACTCCATTTTATTAAATCATTGTGGGATAATATGCTAACCAATTGCCTAGTTTTCAAGCAAACCTCTTGTCCAATTGCTCCAGAAAGTTGGTTTTCGCAATTGAGCCCTATTATTTTATTTAATTTTGTTCCTTTTATGATTTTTTTTTTCTTTTTAATAGTGAAAGTAAAGGAAAAAAATTAAGATAAATCTTCAGTAGGTTGGAGTTCCTCTATGACTACCATCTCTAACTGAATCTCATGCCATATTATTCAAATGAAATCCCCTCTAGTAGCAAGTTGTTGATATTATTTAAGTTTGTGTCCATTAATTGGTAAGGAGCTACCATGCTCATCAATTGTATTAATCTTCAGAGCTCCATTGTAGAAGACATCTATAATCTCATATGGACCTAGACGACATGTGTGGAACTTTCGTTTAAATTGCTTGAATTTGGAATAAAAAACGAGAGCCCAATCACGTAGGTTAAACTTCTTATTTTTTATAAGCTTATCGTGCCACTTGTTTCTCTATTGTTGGAAAATAATTATTTTTTGAAAAACATCCATCCTCATCTCATCCAATTCATTAAGTTGTAGAAGCCATTGTTGTTGTGCCTCATAAAGCTCCAAGCCTAGCTAGACTGTAATTTTGAAGGTCTTTACCTAAAATTCAATATGAAAAGGACTTGATTTCCATACAGCAACTCATATGGAGTATGTCTAGTAGTGTTCTTCCACATAATCCTATATTCCCACAAATCCTTTATAAATTGGTTTATTTGATCTCTATGATGCATTTGTATAGTCTTGGTCAAAACAGCTTCAAGAACCTTATTAGTGAACTCCACTTGACCATTGGCCTATAGATGATATAATGAGGATTTATTGTGCTTGGTATTGTATTTTTCAGTGATGGTTTTCACAAGCCTTGATGTGAGTTGCATCCCCTGAACTGTGATAATTTCTCTAGGCACACCAAAATGCATAAATATGTCCCTAAATAAAAAAATCTATAACTAGTTTTTCAATAGCATAAGAAAGTACTTTAGCTTCTACCCACTTATTTACATAATTGGTAAAGACTAGAATAGAGCTTTTTCATTTGTGATGTTGGAGTAATTGGTCCAACAAATTCAAGGTCCCATGTTTCAAATGGATCAACAAGTACCTAGGGATGTAAATTCATTTCATAATCCTGCAATGGATGACCCGTCCGCTAGCAACTATCACATCTTTTGACGTATTCCTTGGCATCCCGAAAGAGAGTAGGCCAATAGTAGCCCAAATGAAGGACCTTGTAAGTGGTCCTTTTTCAGTGAAGTGGCTCCCACATGGTTCATTATGGGTATCCTTTAATATGTCAAACACTTGTTCTTCTTGCACACATCTCTAGATAACCAAAGTGGGACCAATGTAGAAGAGTTTTTCCTGAACCCACAAATAAAAGGCACTACACTCGATGATTTTCTATTTTTCTCTAATGGAGAGATGTGATGACTTTTTTCCTATAACGAAATAGTTTGTTTTTTGCAAACCATGGAGAGTTAGTAGAAACAAAATACATATGCTTACTAGGAAAAGTATCATCTACAAGAACTATGAACCATATTTTTTACTCGAGAAAGAAAATTAGCTACAAGATTAGTTTAACCAATCCTATCTAAAACAATAATATGAAATCCTTGTGACAACAACAACCATCTAGTTATGTGTTTGTTAGTTATTGGTTTGTTCATCAAGTGCTTGATAGCATAATGATATATATTCACAAATACCTCATATCCTATAATGTAGTGTCTAAACATATTAATGGCATAGATTACATCTAAAAATTCCTTCTCTATTATGGTGTAATTTATATTAGCAAGCATATTATTTTTACTAGCAAAATAAATGGCATAGGAAGATTATCCTTCCTATTTTCCGAAGGCCATGCCAACAATTATCTATGAGGCATTTGTAGAAATGTGAAATGGAATGGACCAATTCAATCCTCTCAAAATAGCTTCTCAAGAAATTTTTTCTTTAAGCTCATCAAAAGCATGTTGGCAATCATTAGTATAGGAAAATTTAGTATCCTTAGAAATTAAACTAAATAAAGGAGAAACTATCCTAGTAAAATCATCAATAAATATCTTATAATAGTTGACATGGCCTAAGAAACTTCTCAACTACTTTTGTGAATTTGGTACTAGTAAATGCAGAGTAACCTCAACCTTAGTAGGATCGGTCTATATACCTGCACTAGAAATAATATGAATATTTTCATTGAACATTTCCATACACCAACTCATATGGAGTATGTCTAGTAGTGTTCTTCCACATAATCCAAGTGTGGGCATATAACCTCATTTGTTTGAGTCTACTTAGATAGTTTACCTACAATTGAATTAAAATTAGAGAAAGGGCTTTCAAAGATATCATATTTAGCTTTACCCATAGTTTTACAATTGGGACCTTTTCCCTTATTCATGCATATTTAAAAGAAATAAATTGCAAAATAACAAAGTAAAGAAGCAAACTAAATTGTTGGCTCATGACAATTCTAACTATGTCAAATTCAAAAAAACATATTTGTTGATAAAAATCACACCAAGGTTAAAAAATAATCTCACTTGTAAGAAAAGTAAAGAAAACAAATTATATCACTGGCTCCTAATGATTTTGACTTAGTTATCTTCAACACGTTTGTGTTTTCTTGAATCAAACCACATTGTGTAAACTAGCATGACAAGGGCTTGTTGGGCACACCTAAGGTGGTAGCATAGGTTCTTACCACTAATATTAACTCCCCTCCTCCTTTCAGTCTTAATGTTAGGGAATCCAATCAAAAAAACTCAGGTCACCAATATTTTATCCCTTTAGCACCTCCCCAGAAATGACGCCAAAATTTTTGGTGGAATAATTGGTAACAAAATTACTCAACATTTAATTGTAAATATGGGATCATAGACATAGAGAAATTAAACATTTTGTGTGGGGATTGGAACTGCATAGGCTTGCTATGTTAAGTATCTATCTAACTAACTAAGAAAGTTTCACACAGGACAACATCAAAACTTGCACGACCTTTGTTTCCAGTGGAGAGTCATCCCCTGGACTACAAGCGATCAAAATAACTTTAGGGGAAGTTTCACATGAAGTAAGCAAGCAATCCTAACAAAAGTGGCATCAACTTGGTTTTCATCAGAGTCATCTCCTGGTAGTCTTCAGTCAAAACAATCAGGAAATTTTATCTAAGAGACCATTGAGTTCCCTATGCCAAACCCTCTTGGACCAATTTACCTTCCATTCCCATGTGTATTCAAGTGGAAAAAGGAATCAAGAGCTCATTGTGGCTTCTACAATCACACTGTAGGATAGGAAATGTAGGTTTTAATAAGCAGCTATTAATTAACTAGGCAGCACTATTGTCACACAATTTTAAAAAGAAAAGGTGACTAATCCTAAGTTTCCCTCAATGTCATACCACTAATAAACATGCATTAAGGATTTAATTGCAAGATATACAAAGGTAAATGTGTGTATCCTATAATGAAACATTGCTTCAAATCATCAAACAAAAGTCATATCCAAAAGCTATCATTTATACAACACTTATAGATTGCTTCTCTACATAAAAGAAATAGAGTATTAATAATGTTTAAGTCTAGATCAAAATACTTACTCAACACTCATAAAGGTTAAAAATATTCTTGATTTTAAATATAAATCTATAGAAAATATAAATAATAACCCTATATATAAATTGTGCACATTCTCTAAGCATTCCCCTGTATCAATACATGCAAAACTTTGGTTCATATAAATTCCATAGTGTTATATGTGGTCTCTACATACATGATTCATGCACCCATTGAAGTATATAGAAAAAAGGAGTTAGAAACATGTTATGTAATAAATATAAACAAATCAGAGTGCAAAGATCTGCTAGAAACAACCCTTATACTCTCAAAAAATGTTTGCAAACCATGAATGGTAGTAATAAAAGATATGTTTTAGGATACATGCATTATGTTGTGTGTCAGGGGTAGCATGACCTCACATTAGCCAAATTCACCTTCCAACAATAAACCATGATCTTAGATCTGCAACAAATAATGCAAGGATTCCATTTTCAAACAACAAGATTATTCATGTGATTGTTGTAGCTAAATGAACAAGATTAGCATTTAAACTCTTCAGATTTGATCTAAATTAGAGATCAAATACACCCCAATCTCAACCTACACACACTCGGTTATAATATTCAATGATTCAAATCATAAAGTAATCTAAATAAGAACAACATACAGTTATTGACCATTTAAACTTTGATCTGTGAAACACATATGAATTCCACTTGAAACAAAGTCACATATTCTATATCTAAGCTATACATACACAAAACTAAGCATTAGAATAACAATAATACAAGATGGAATATGCTGGGATGGTGGGCCCAAGCCAAGCAGTGGCATTTCCTCTTTGAAAAATTAAATCAAAGAGAGATTAAAATAATAAATGGTAAAACTTGAACATCATCATTTTTGTTATAAACTCCACGGTCTTTACATAGATCATTATAGAGAGTTCTGACCCAATGGCCTCACTAGTGAGCAGTATTTCAAACTTGAAATGAGAAATAAACCTAATGACTTGATTGCTAACTTGGATTAGGGCCAATGTTAGTCTTTTATAACAATTACAATACAAGATGGTGTTGAAATGAGCCACGCTCAAAATAGAAATGAAAGAAATATGAACAGTCTCCAATCTTGGATCACAATGATAGAAAATCTATCTAAATCAGGGGTGAACTTGTGTAAACTAGTTGAAGACTCAAATAGAGAATCCATATGTCTCAATTTGTTGTTGAATGGACTGCCAAATGAGTAAATCAATTAGGCACACAGAGTTTGACCATTGATCTAAATCAAGAAGTGACAAAGTGTACTAATGGCGTGCTCTAAGGGGCCCATGTGTTTCTCTCTAATTAGAAGTTGTATACATAAGCCCACTTAAACCCTAGTTGTATGACCATTTAAGGGTTGAAAGACCTGCAAACCTTCATTAGAAACCCTCAAATAGTGATTAATCTTTATCAATGCATTCAAACTATAGATTTTTGTCACAAATTAAGAATTACCTCATAACCCTTTTGATTGTCTATTTTTAGTACGATAATCCACTATTGTCTACAAAATGGACTATAGGGATGCAAAATTAGGGTTTAGAGGGGGTCAAAAGAGATTCTTTGGTAGAAAAAATTTCCTCAATTTCTAATCTCAACAACAATCTAGTTGGATGCCTATGTTCATATTTAGCCCTAGATAATTTGGCACATAAATCCTACCTTTGTAAAAAATGAATTCCATATTTTTCCAAATTCATAATTTTGTTACTTTGGTTGTAAAATACCTTGTTATAGGTTCCTTTTATTTCCATCTATTTCTGATCTAAATTTTCAGCCTCCAAAATTCTATTTTTAAATCAAATTTGCATACAATTATGGTTGCAACATGCATTGTTCACACCCTTCTACTGAGTGCAACAACCACCTTATTGTGCTTACCTTTTATGTTCTTAATTTCAAAGTTATATTCAACCAAAATTTCAACCTTATAATTTTTTTAGCATTTAAATTTGGTTTTCCAAAAAAGTGCTTCAAATCATTGTGGTGAGTTCTCAATTCAATCATTTTTTCCAGGAGGTGTTGAAGCCCCGAAAATCGGGTCGACAACAAGGGGGATACCCACCAGGTCCGGACCTTGGTTGGCAGCTCCTTATCCGTTTGGTATAGCGGGTCCGACTGGGGATAACGGGACCAGTTTCCCGACCTTGGGTGTGTGTGTGTGTGTAGAGTTTGAACTATGCTGATCCTAAGAGTATTTTAAAGCTAATCTAATTCAGATTCTTTAACTTTAATCTATGCTATTGTAATCTAGTGAGAAACAACATATCAAATCTATCCTAACCCGGGATTGTATATCTTCCATTATGCAATATAAAAAGATTTCGAACAATAATTGGTAATAAAGATCATTCAGCTATCATAAGAATATAAATAACTAAAGATAAACCACTTTGCATAAGAAGTTATGCAAAATAGTTGTGAATCAACATATCGCATAATAAGCCATTCATATGTCAAACATAAACAATATGACTCCACCGTACAAAAGTGCCAAATGATAACCCATACATTCATGTAGTAACATATAAACAACTGAAACTGTAAATCACTTAAAGAATATGAGCAAGAATTGCCAAGAGATAAAAGTACCATTTATGACTAGTTCTACCCATAAGCTTCAAGCAAAAACAATCTATCTCTACTTGTTCTAAAATCTACCAAGAGTACAAAAGTGCAACATCAGTAGCAGATATCAAAATGCAAGTAAAAAATAAATCTCGATCCATCCATTCATCAAAACCTCCTCTGAGGGTGCACAAGTGCATGTTCTGAGGATACGTTTTTGACAAATCTCTGGACCCTTCTCTAAATGCATGAGAAGGGTTAAAATACTACTTCCCAAATCTAATAATAGTGTTTTTACAAAATTTTAGGATACAATTCTCAAATGACCGTCCTTTTTCTAATCTAAATAAAAAGAAACAACAAACTACTAAAAATAAGCTACTTCTGAATTTGGTCCTTAAAACTGCAAGTGTTCATCATGGATTTGAGAAGAGTTGGTTGGCCGACTTCTCCGCTGAGCTAGGCTGCGAAAACGGAATCTATGAGAGTTGGCACTAATTTCTCGGCTGAGTTTATGATGCATTTCACAGTCATCCATTGACTGTGTGGCTTGACTAAGTATGCCCAATAGCACTCCCAATTCAACCAGTTCAATGCCTGGATCACTTTCCCTTTTCCTGCACCTTCTGTTTCCATTCTGCCTCTATTCGTGACTTGTTTGGGAGGTATCCCGGGGTGGTCTCTGTGATTAAGTTGGCTCTGTGTAAATTTTCATTTACACTGTCTATAAGAACGCTCGCCTATGTCGTCGCTGCCTCTACCGCCTGTTCTTCCTGCCTGATTTGATCGTCCCATTTGTTAAAGAGCAATTCTTTATGGCTTTCATTTATTCTGGGTGCATTTGCTCTCTTCCCTTCCTCTCCATCCTGCCAAACTAGATACTCTGTCACTCGTTTATCAACCTGGTCGTAGTCACTTCGCAAGTCTGTCACTTGATTGGTGAGTTTGTCGCTCAGCTCGCAATAGTGACTCCACTGCGATATTTTACATCCCAACTCTTCCTATTGCTGCAGAAGTTGCTCATTTAAGCTAATAGACTCTAAAACGAATTCGGAAAGCTTGGGCTCATCGTTGTGTATCTCTTGTAAAGCTTGCAACTGCTTTCCTTTTTCATCCAGGCTTTTCTGATAGCTTATCTGCATTTGCTGAAAGTCTTCTTGTAGTTTCTTGAGTTGTTTGGACGCTTCATTACTGGCATTGGCTTGTTGTAGTTGTTGTTGTAGTAGTTGTATTTGGTTTTCTTGCTCCCTCAACAGTTGCTGAACTTCTGACGCTTTGTCGATAGTCGCAGAAGTGTATGCTCCTCCGATTTGAGACAACTTCGTGAGATTTTATGTCGGGTTGTTGTTAGGGTCTTTCCATAAGACGTCTAAATGTTCAGCATCCTGTGATAGCGTATTCTCCATCTTTCTCTTCTTTCTTTGTCTCCTCACCACTGCTTTATGTTCGGGACTATAGAATACATCCAGTGGGGGAATTTCCTCTATACTAAGTAGAAGCTCAGAAGACGGAGCGATATGACTGTGCTCCATTTCTGAGACACTACCGACCATGGTTGAAACCATTTCTTGTGCTACCTGTGCATCGCTCACAGGTGTTCTTGGGACTTGCCCTTCAAGGCTGATTAGCTCTTTGAATTTTTCCCACTCTTTATCGAGCTCTGTCGTGACGAGTGGCGATTTAATGACCGGAGAAGGGACATCTCTTGGTGGGGAGGCGATAACTTGTAGTTGCGACATTGCACTTGACTGAGCAGTATCCTTGGCTGTTTCTTCGCCTTTTCCTTGGTCACTTGCAGACTTTTTAGAACGTTCAGGTGTTCCTTGGGCAACGTCAGATTTGGATTTGGAAGTACTGAAATTTCCGCTGAGGCTGACACTGGGAGTAGGCTCTCTAGCGAGCAGTCGCAACTTTTCTACGGGAACACTGGCTAGCCTTCTTTCTCTAAATAACAAAAATCTTTGGAGGTCATCTGGGGATAACCTCAACTTAGCTTCTTGCAAAACTTCCTGAAATGAACTTTTATTTTGAAACAAGTCATCAAATAAATCTTTCTTTCTGGCGAACACTTTTATTCTGGCACTTATAGTGAAATCATGGGAAACATTATTTAGGTCAAAAGGTCAAGCGGGGAATTTAAATAATTGTAGAGATGTCACATTCCCTACTTCGGCAAAAGCATGTCCTACATCGAACAATGAGAAGGCCCCACAAGCTTCAGGAAACTGAGGCCATATGGCCTTCCTTTTGTCTTTTAGCTCTTTGGTTAGGCCACCTTCTGAGCAAGTTTGATAGGCAATTTCCCTAGCTAAAAGCTTATCGGGGACATATAGAGGTAGGACATGTGGAGGTACAGTGCTCCCAAACACTCTAATATAAGTGAACCATTCTTCCTCGAACCATCTCGCGACGGGGATGATGTCCATTTGTGCTTCGGGTGAGCACCTCGGGGGTTCTTCACCATACATCATCTTATATAGGGGTGAGATGAGTTTGTGGCAAATCTGATAGAAGTGAGGGGCAAACTGTGAATCCCATAATACTTTGTGACAAACATGAATAGGTGACAGGTCCTGGGTAGTCCATTTCCAACCCATAGTTGGGAATTTAGATACATAGCAAATAGAATCCATAATGTAAGTAGATAGATAAAAAGGAGGATAGACCCTTTGTGACAAGGATCTCTTAGAGCGGTAATTCATGACAGCAGTGTATAAATTATCAGAAAATATTTTGGCCCAATCCATGAGATCGGCATTTGTGGCAGCGTCTATGAGTGGTAGCTATCCAGACAAAAATTTATTTATGGCTGGCATCCGAAACAGCCTGCACAACATGGCCACAGCAAAACAATATGGAGAGGTGAGGGAACCCGTGTTGTACATACCGTTTTTGTCTCTTTTTAGCGGCTCCTCTCTTCTAGTCCATTCTTTAGTGGTTTCTGCCAGGTTTGGGTTCTCTGCTGCAAATTTCTTGACAAATTGCGTGTTGTAGGTCGTCTGAGGCTCAGGAAGATGATACATAAGCTTTAAGTCTTGCACGGCAAATGATCCTATGAGCCCATGCCCTGGAGCCTTGAATTTTCTGCCTTGTAACTCTGCATTGTCAAGTATCCATCTGATCATATCTGTATACGACAAATCTTGGGTCTAGCTACTATTCGGTGAAGAAATGAACATGCCAGCTCTTCTAAGGATGCCTCAGAAGAGTTTTGTGATCCCGCGGTGCTATCAAACTTCATTACTCTAGGATTTTCCTCCTCCAGCAGCCTATGCATGCCTTCCCAGGTTGAAATTCCCGCGTCTCCGTTGCATGCAATGTCTGTGTACAAGGGCGCCATCTCCTTTGCCTTTTCCTTCGTCTCGGAGCCTTGGGCTTTATGTTTCTTTCCTATTTGCTCCTACATTTGGCTTTTGAATCTTCTTATCTCTTAGTTCCTGCAGATTACGAGCGAAGTGGAAATGACTGATTGAGAAAGGTGATGGGAGAGTTTTAAATGCAACAGATATACCAAATATGCCACCTTACGTGAAACAATTCTTTAGCAAAGAACGCGTCTTTATTTCATGAAATAACTGACAACTAATCCACTCACTATCATTAAAAGCGCATGATTTGGGGTCAGATTATGGTAAGTGGCTTTTCTTTGAATGGCGTGCCCGAAGGATTCGCGATTAAATGATTCATGATTTGCTTTACGTTATATTGAAGATCGTGCCATCGCAAGGCGCTCTAATCGCAAATCGCCAGATCTCAGACTATGCCATTGCGGCGATCGCAATATCACAGGTCGCAACATCGCGGGTCGCAGGAGTTTGAGGCTTGTTAAGTATTGCCATTTCATTTCTGCGATGTGCGATCTTGCGATCGGTGTTATTGAAGATCGGCAAATTTTGATGTTTTTCCTTATGACCATTACTTACTGCGATGCGACGTTAGGCTTAACGTGGGGGGGCCTTGCGCATTAATGCAATTTTTTAAATACCTTTACCTTATCGTAGACTTAGGTAAACATATTCGAAAGATTGTTCTAAGACTACGATGGTAGCTTTATTTTGAAGAAGGAAAATTTGATTTTTCTCAAAATTAAACTAGGGGTCCCCATTCATTTAGCATTTTAGACAAATACTAAAATGAAAAGGGGGGGTTGTTGCTGGCCACAACAATTGGCGATTCACTTGGCAGAACCAGTTATCTCTGACTTTCTTTTGACATTTTCCAAACTTCTAAAAGTAATAAAAAACAATTCTCAGAAAACTTAAAGTTTATTATAGAAAGATAAAAATACTATACTTCAAACTATCAATGATATTTCGTTTCAACTCCTTTCTATTTACTTGTATTCTTAGCTTGTTCTTGCGTTTACACCAGTCCTTACTTGGCCTTAAATAAAAATTAAAATAAAGTCTTCCCTGTATAGCAATCCTTTTCAAATATGCTTCTTTGTCGCAAGTAGAGCCTCTGCTGCCAGCAAGCATCCATAGCCTCGACAGGGTTACCTATTAACCAGTAATGATCCTTTATCCTACCTAAGTGTTTACAACTATTCAGAGAAAAACCCGTTTTGACACTTTTTCTTTTTTATTCTCTAAAGAACAATGTCTTGGTTTGGTGGCCAAATTATGACATAGTCATTCACTAGATTTATACTTTTGCTAAACAAGCTGGCTCGTGATGAGACCCCCTGTCTTTTGATTGCAACAATCTTGAGTCGTTGCCTTGTTTTGGTGGACAGTTTTGGCAAAGTCAGCAAGTTATAATATCTGTGATGATGATAAGTCGGCTCGTGATGAGACCTCTTATTATTTGAGATATAGTGTTTTTATTGCATTGCTTCCCTAAATGCTGCGATTTCCTTTAGCAGGGAGGATGTCAATTTTCTTTCCTTAAGAAAGTTCTGGATGACAATAATAAATCTTCTTTGGTAATTGTTGTTTCTACAGGGACTCCTCATCTTGTCATTGATGCCTTTCATTGTACTGACGTAAAACAATTGCTTCGCTGAGATTACTTTCTTCAATTTTTTTTGGAGTTGAAACTAATATCATATCTGGATTAAAGTTCTATTGATAATAAGGATCAAGTTTCAAAGAAAAATATTTGTCATTCATAGAAGCGGAATTTCAAAATCTTGATAGAGAAAAAGGTGTCTTTCGTAAACGTCGAATGCTGTTGACCAAAGCAAACTCTATTTAAGGAGAAAAATACTTAACGAAATGAGAAGCAGACATTCCCTAGGGTTGTGTAGACAATAGGGATGATCTTCTTTTCTTATTTTTACTATCAACTACTCAAAAATAAACCTAACTACCTAACTAAACTACTCCTACTCCTACTCTAATTATATACAAAAATTTGACTAGGTGAAATGATATTTCCAATGGAGCCACCTTCTCATTTTTATTCTTACACATATGCAGCTTTCCAACGTTAGTGTTAAGAACAGAATTTTTCTTGGAATGTTAACGTTGGATGTGGAATAAGAATGCATAACTCCAGTTGGAATTTTGTTCGAAATTTCTTTCTTGCAAAAAGTTCGTTCCAACTGGATATCTATTGGATCATAAAAATAAGGATGAATTTCTGTTATATCTTGATGATCTTGTAATGGAGGAAGTTTTGTACTTCCTTGACATAGTTTAGCTTTCCATAATGGTAGCTTGTCTTTTGGATGTTCTTTGGTAAGGTGTTGGTCATACCAGAATAATCTATCAAAAAACTGAAAATTTAAAACACAATCCGATTTTGTACAAAATGAGTGCAAGTGGGAATAATGATAAAAACCGTTTTTTGTACAAATAAAGTTACAACACAATTGGGATAAGCTTGTAAAATTTTGTTGTTCACAAGAACTGGCCAGGTCATGTGAAATAGAAGATAAATTATGATTGTGAACATGCATGAGGGTTTCTTCATTGTATGAATCATAGATGGGGATATCGTCTTGGTCAGTAAAATCAGGTGAATGATCTTTGGCCTCGAAATGAGGATTGAATGATATGTTTTCCGAATTAGAATATCTCTCATTTTTTGAGCTTTGATGAGTTACTTGAGATAAATCGATAACACCGTCGTTGGCAAAGTAACCATCATAACTAATTTCACCAGTTTCCCTAGATTCTTCCTTTCGGTCATATATTTTCAGACAAGGAGATTCAAGTGTTCCTTGCTTGGAAACAATCAAGGGATGTTCTATAGCTATCTCTTTATTTTGAAAATCTAACGATGACTTATTTGAATTATCCTTTGTGTTTTTTGAAATATCTTTAATGTTGAGAGGGGAAAAGTTATCATCATTAAAAACATCAGGGTAAAGAGAGAAGTGTGATTCTGAAGCAACGCATTTAAAACTATCAACATGAAAAAATATTCGTTCATCAAATTCAATATAGACTTCGGGTTTTAGATCATACCTTTGTGTACTGATACTTCCTGAAAGAAAAATAGTTTGTTGTTCTAACCTTGGCGTCTGCATTTGTTGACTTGCAACGAGATCATCTGACCTTGTATCAAAGTCATCTCCTGGTTCCAAGGCAGGCTTCCCTCCATCGTCCTTGTTTTTGTCTTCTTGTATTAGAGTATGGATAACTCCTAGGCTTGGGGGCCTTCTTCATTATGAGCGGTTTGTATATTCAAATTGGAATTCTCGTTCATATTAGAAAGAAAAGAGACAAAACTCGAACTAATTTCTGCTTGACCAGATATAGGAGGCAGGGAATGTTCATTCAGCATAATCTAAAGATTCTTCCTCTATGAGTTCGCTTTCAAGATCATATTTTAGACAATCAAGATGAAATTGCATATTAAAATCCCTAATAGATTCATCTTTTTTCCGGAGATAATCAATTTCATCGTATACCTGGTCATAGTCATAAAAATCAAATTCAAGAATCAAAATCTTGGCGAATTGGTCCCAGCTGTGAATTCATGCAACTAGGAGGTTTCTGCACCATTTTCTAGCTTCCGCCATGAGTGTAAGAGTGAAAATTCTGCATAAAACGCCTTCATCAATTCTCGGAATATCATAACTTGAAATTCTTTGAATAAATTGAAGAGCATGATTAAAAGAAGAAGAGTTATTCTTGCCATTGAATTTTACGTGAGACAAGAGTCTTACCACTTCAGGTGGAGTGTTGGAAGAGGTAGGAACATGGATGCAACTCCAAATGGGAAGTTTGTGAGCAGCCATCCAGATTCAAATGTTTATAATTTGAAAATCATTCCAATAGACACTATGTTCAGGCCCTCCTTCTAGCGCCAAATATGTTGAAGCCCCGAAAATCGGGTCGACAACAAGGGGGATACCCACCCGGTCCGGACCTTAGTTGGCAGCTCCTTATCCGTTTGGTATAGCAGGTCCGACTGGGGATGATGGGACCAGTTTCCCGACCTTGGGTGTGTGTGTGTGTGTGTGTAGAGATTGAACTATGCTAATCTAAGGAAAATTCAAAGAAAATCTAATTTAGACTCTTTAAACTAACACTATGCTATTGTAGCCTAATAAGAAACAATACATCTAATCTACACTAACCCGGGGTGTATTCCTTGCTATTATGCGATCTAAAAAGATTTCGAATAATAACTGGTAATAAAGATCATTCAGCTATCATAAGAACAGAAATCATTAAAGATAAACTATTTTGCATAAGAAGTTAGGCAAAAGAGTTATGAGCAGCATATCGCATAATAAGTTACTTATATGTCAGATACAAACAATATGACTCCACCGTACAAAAGTACCAAATGATAACCCATACATTCATATAATGACATATAAACAACTGAAACTATAAATCACTTAAAGAACATAAGCAGAAATAGTCAAGAGATAGAAGTACCATTTATGACTGGTTCCACTCATAAACTTCAAGCAACAATGATTTATCTCTCCTTGTTCTAACATCCACTAAGAGTACAGAAGTGCAACATCAGTAGCAGATATCAGACACAAATATTAATAAACCTTGATCCATCCATTCATCAAAACCACCTCTGAGGGCGCAAAAGTGCATGTTCTGAGGACGAGTTTTTGACAAATCTCCGGACCCTTCTCTAAATGCATGAGAAGGGTTTAAATACTGCTAACTAATTAAATTGATTACATAAATTTGGGATCCGGTTTTCAAATGACCGTCCCTCTGATAAAGCAAATTATTTCTAAAATTAAATCTAACTTTGAATTATTTCTGTATTTTCTCCTTAGCGCTGTGAGTGTGCAGCATTCGACAGAGAAGGGTCGGTTGGATGTCTTTCCCTTTGTGCGTGTTACAAAAATAGAAGTAACAAGGGTCGGCACCACCTTTTTGATAAACTATCAGATATTTTAAGAGAATCTCCCGCCGACTGAATGTATACTTGGTAATAACTCGAATTTTTCTCGAACTGGATCTGCTTTTGCTATTTTGGTTTTCTGTCTTTGTGAATGACTTGATGAGTCAGAAGTCTTTACTTCCCGAGCAATTCTCTGGATTGGAAACTGCCTTTGCTCTTCATTCCGGGCTTTTCTGTCGTGTAAGCTTCAGGTATCTTTGTAGTCATGCTGCTTTTTTGTGCCTTTAATTCTGAGCTTCAGATGGCCTATCGTATGTGGTTCCTGCTTCTGAAGAAGTCTCTTATGTGGCCTCTAAACATCGACGCTTTCCTCTTTTCCTTAGATGTTTCCTGCAAAAGAAAAATTACTCCATTTTATCTCCTGTTCTATAGTTGCGTGAAGGAAAAGAATAAATGAAAATAAAGTTTGATATGAAAGCTTCAGATGTTGCGTGTGTATAATCATGACATTCAAAGTGAACTGACTCTTCGAAAAAATGAAAAGCAGCCATTCGTACGATCATTAATTTCTTTTTTATAGGCACGCGCCTAATTCTGATTAAAGGACAACTTTCCTTTGAATGTTGTGCTGAGCAAGATTTCGCGCTTCGTCGCAGATCGCAGATCGCATATTTGTATTACAACATTATGGTACCGCAATATCGGATCATTGCAGATCGCAGATTGTGGATTAGAGATCGCAAATCGCAAATCGCACATCTCGGATATTAGTCATTACGTCTTACTCTATGTGGCTGCTGCGATATGCAAGGTCGCACATCGGCCGTCGGGGATTTCTTAAGTCTATCTTGTTAAGAACGCTCATGATAAATGCGATACGATGAGTTTAGCATCGCTTCTTCGTGGTTTGATACGCTTATAACAAGAAGTGTTTCCTTTGCTTTGCTGCAATAAGATTCTGAGGAAAAACAAAAAATATTCAAGGGGAATTTGATGAATTTTTTACTAAGAGTCCCCCATTTGCTAGGTGTTGTTGCTAACACCAAACAAAAGAGGGGGGGTTGTTGGTGACCACAACAGGTTGTTACTAGACCCACATATTGGGCTAGAGAGATTGCTTCTATTTGTAGAAGGGATTGCTTGGTTAACAAAATGGCGACTTCATTGGGGATGTTATAGCCTCTTCAATCTCTTTTCTTGATTTGGTGTTTTGATCAGTTTTACCAAACATTGAATTTTCAGTTAGTCTCATTCTGTATAGGTTTGAAAATTGAATGATCAATGCTTTAGAGTGTTAGGTCTCGACTTTTTGTTGAAATTATTTTTATTTTTTCCCAACTTTCTCACTCAGCGCATTTTTGACCAGAACAGTGGCACTATCAATGGGTTTTCACTTGAAACAGTCACGTTGAAGCCAATTTTAGAGTTTTTTTGGCTTTAACAACCATGTTGATCTCAAATATTTGAGAAAAGTTAGGGTTTCTACCCTAGAATCTAGTGTGTCCTAGCCTATGAAGGTATTTTCCTTTCTTCTGTGTCTGGATTTTTCAGTGCTTTTATCTTGTTGTCTTGGTTAATTAGCAAATTAGTCTATTTAGCTTTGAAGTTCTTGAAGTGAAGTTTGGTTGAGTTCTAGGGTTTCTAGGTCAATTAGTCATCACTTGCTCTTTGTTTGTGTCATTGAGATACTGGTTTGTTGATTGATTGAGTCTTGTTTTTTATGGAAATCATTGAAAACATCAATTTGCATTTGTTTTAACTTGTCTTTCACAAAATCTCTTTTCAAGTTGCATTAGGTTATTTTCATTTTGAAATAATCTTTGTTTTTAATTTAGCATAGACTACATTGTTTGGTTTTCAAGCTAAAGAAGTGCATTGTTTATTTGTTCAAAAAGGAAAAGTGACAAATATTTTCATCTAGGCCTTTTGAATTGGATTTCGTGTTGCTTTGGTTGATGCATTAGTTTCATTAGAGAATTTGAATCAAATTTTCATTTTTCTTTAGATGATGCTTTAGATGCATTAGAGAATTCAAAAATAAAAGAAAAACATCATTTATATAAGTGAATCTTAGCAAAAGTGAAAACCATTTTGTTTTCGAAAAGTTGCATTCAGGATAGTGAAAGTGAAGATCATTTTTACTTTTGAGCATTGCATTTGGAAAGCGAAAGTGAAATTTAGTGGAAGGCATGTTTTTTTATGCATTTTGCTTGATTCATTATTGATTGAAATTTCACCCCTTGATTAGTCTAGCTTTCATCAAAGTGGAAAGTTTTTTTTTCTCATATAGTTGCATCTTAGGGATTCAGGTGACATCGTTTTGAACCCAAAATTAAAACATAATTCAAGATAAACGTTAAAATTTTCTCAATTAAACTAAGGAGCATTTGAAACTTAATGCAAACATTTAGAGGTCTAGGCTAGAGACGTGTTCCGAATTCTATAAACCTAACAGTTGTCGTTATCTTCCATCATTTTATCCTGGGGGTGAAATCTCATTCCACATACGGAAGTATATATGATCGTTCTATAGTACTCTCGGGTATATCGGAGGTGCTCCATGTATGGCAAGTATATGGTAACACTCTCATCGAATGGTTATGCATTAGACAATGCTAACACAAACTTGTGCTCCCTGTACTGTCGAGTATATATTGGGAGACCCCACTAGGTTTCTATCCTTTAGCCACGGGTAACCGAGTCAAACGCCTTGTAAACATGATACATCGAGCACAACATTCAGGGATATTGGCCACCATACGTTAAGTCCTTGGTTTCAACGAAGGTGTATATAGCATTTCACGGATACTTGGTAAAGCCTCTTGCCTAACTTACCCATTTTTTATTTTGTTTTGTTAATTTCTAAAATCAATTAATTGATCGAGGAACAACATCCTCCCTGTGGAAATACTCCTTAGTAGATCTTAGGTTGATATTTGTTGCAACATTTCCTAAGTCTACTAGTCAAGGAAACCCCTATGAGGGGAATCCTAGTCCTCTTCCTTCTTTTGGAAATACTGGTGCTCCTTATATGGCAACATTGTCCCTTCTTAGACTGACCATTGGTCTACCAATTTGATTATTTTTGGCCTCGGTGATTCTGAGTGTCCAAACTACTTTTTAACCTAGTTCTCCTCCACCTACACAGCATAACCTCATCTTGATCCTAAGTTTGACCCCTCACCTTCTTCACATATATCTTCACCCTATTCTTCCTCTTCGCCTTGTGTAAGTCTGGATTCTAGTAACCAGGAAGTTATGAAGAAGAAGAAGAGGATGATGAAGAAGAAGAAAAATAAGAAAGGGAGAAACCAAGCAACCATTGGTATAGATGAAAATGATGTAGAAAAATCTTCTAATCAGCTCTAGAAAGTAAAATTCCCTTGCATGTTATGTAAGGGTGACCACCTTCTTTGAAATTTTCCTGGTATTCCCAAGGTCTTAGAAGTGTGGTCCACATGTTCACATCAACCTTTTTCATCAACCTATGGAGATCATGCTAGTGATAAACCTTCAAATAATAATAATAAGTTCCTTGGGAAAAAGGGAAAGGTCAAATCTCCCTGTAAGTTGTGTGGATGTAATCATCCCATTCACCTTTGTCCTCTTATGGATGAGGCTTCCAAAGAGTTGGAAAACCTTATAGCTTCTCAACCTTGTTTTCTAGTTGGTTATCAAAAGATTTCCCCTTATCCTTCACTAATAGATCAAGGGATTAATCAAAATCCATCTTTGGTCAACCATACTCTCTCTGAAAATGTGTCTCATGAGTCCATTCTCGACCAACCATTGGTGAGAAAATGGTAGACCTAGTGCCAATTTTATTTAACTGTACCTTTTCGATAGAGGGTGAAACTCATATCGCTCAGGTTCTTCTTGTTTCTTCAGTTTGGAATGAACTGGAGGGAAAACCTCCTATTCCCAAGGTGCATGGGAGCAGTTCTCTTGTTCGCATAGCATAAGGAAACAACTCTCATGTTCCTATGGCACCCTCTCCAAGTAGTTTGGTCATTTATTTTGATTGGAGTAGACTAACAAAATATCATCCTCCGTCTTATGTGCCTTTCCATATTACAGTGTAGGCTTATAATATGGTTGTACCTAACACACTCGTAGAAGAGGACACATCTGTTAGTATTTTGTCCTCAACTGCTTGGAAAGCTTTACGTTCTCCGCAACTTGTCCCTATCACCCAAAATATATTGGCCTTTAACAGAGGAACCAATCAACTGTTAGGGATCCTTCCTAAGTTGCCTACTGCTTTGGGAGGCAAGGTTGTCTATATAGATGTATGGTTGTCCAAGTCTCATTGGATTTTAATCTACTCGGCCATGACTATGTTTATGTCACGGGAGCTCTTGTCTCTTCCCTCTTTCGAGTGATGTGTTTCCCACATGAAGGAATAATTGTGATCATCGATCAACTTTTGTTTGTTGGTCCTAATTCAACTCCAAATCAACCATCTTACCTAAATGGTCCTTACACGCAAGCGGTACCACCCCCTCCATAGGTTAATTACGTGGCCACCTATTCCACACCCACATCCACTGATGATCTAGTAGGTGATGTAGTACATCATGTATTGGGGGAATTGGAACCTGATTTTTCATTTGGATCCCTAGACATGTATCCCATTCCAGAGTGTTCTTCTCCCATATGATGAGAACCTCTTGGAATCCATGGTCTCTTATATTCCATGATCAAGGTCATGCACATAGTTATTTTACTATGTCAACCTCGTTAAAAAATGAAATAGGTTCCCATGAGGATAGTTCTTTTACTATGTCAACCATGTTAAAAAATGAAATAGATCTCTATGAGCATGGTTCCTTTACCTGTGTCAAGCTCAGTAAAAAATGAAACAAGGTATCATGAGCATGGTTATTTTCATGTGTCAAGCTCATTAAAAAATGAAACGAATCCCCCTCTAATTTGAGTCCTTGATTATATCTCGTAAAATCCAAGTCAGATCTTTCACTTGATCTCATAAGTGAACCTTCATTCTATCAACCCGTTAGTAACCAATAGTCTTCTTAGCTAAAGGAAATGAAAGTTTGGGGGGCATTTACCTCGAATTGAGTCAATATGTTGGGGCGTGCAAACTAATCTCAAGCATAGTTTTTCTTTGTTTCAAGCTTATGTAAAAATGAAACCAAATACAAGCATAGTTTTTTTGCATGTTTCAAGCTTGTGAAAAAATGAAACCATCCTAAAGCATACTCAAGCATAGTTTCCCATGTTTCAAGCTCGTGTAAAAATGAAACCATTTCCCTTTTTATGTCTTGTGATTATTGTTTTATCAGCCTATTTGGGCTAGATGAGCCTTGGTTTTTTTCTTTCCATCATCGCCATCTCTTGGGCCAATCATACATTTTCACTTGATTGTTTTACCCTTGCCTAAGGAAAATCTGCGATGAGTGGTCGTATTAGCCAGCCTCTTGACATTTACATGTTTTGAGCAGTTCCATCATGACCAGAACCATTTTTTATCCTTTTATACCACTTGTTACTCCAGGTGGAGTCCTCTTTCAACTCTTTTCAAACTCCAAAAATATGAAAAGATTTTTGAGCATTTGTCTTTTCGAACTCGTAAAAGTAAATGAAAATACGTCTACTCAGTATAAGTTTAACTCTTTTCCACACTGAGATGGACTATTGTACGAAAAATGAATACCTTAGTTAAACATGGCTAAGTAGTTCTCTTAGATATTATTTTCTACGTTTTCAGATTTAGGAGATTATTTACGAAAATGGACCTTTGGAGTTTCTTTTTGCCTCTTTTTCAAACTCTCTAAACATGAAAAATATGTCAAGTTACCCCTCCATCAAACTCGTAAAACTTAAATGACACAGGACTTTTTATCATGATAAGACCGAGTTAGCCCCTCCTAGGATCCGTTAAACTTACTACGATGGATTTATCTGAAGGATGAACTTATATGACAAGCATATGGCATCCTCTTTAATATTGTGTAAAAATAAAGAGGTACTCACAAGGAATAGTGGGGGGAAAATGAAAGCAAACATCTCTTTTATTTTGTGTAAAGGAAGCATGTCGCTCTTGAGCATGACGTTTATCTGTTTCTCATGTCGGGTTTGGATTATCCTCACTTCATCACTTTCCTTCTTGGGTTTGGGAGATCTAGTTTGCGTCTCATCTGATTATAATGTGTCGTCATCATGACTTTTGATCCCATGTTGAGTCAGATGTTGCCAAACTCTAGAGTCATGTCATCGATATGTTCAAGAGCAGTTATCTGTTGCTCTTGTCGGGTTTGGATTATCCTCACTTCATCACTTGCCTTCTTGGGTTTGGGAAATCTATTTTTCATCTCATATGATTATACTGTGTTTTCATTATGACTTCTGATCCCATGTTGAGTCAGATGTTGCCAAACTCTAGAGTCATGTCATCGATATGTTCAAGTGCAGTCCTATCTATAGTTTTTTACACTTATACATTCTCTGACTTTCTGCCACAATCTTGAATAAAACTTACCTACTCTACTATATCCTTTGTTTCATGTCGATGATGTGGGATACATCATGACCCTCCTTCGACGGATCGGTTCCTATCAACTTCAACTCATTGTCTAGGAAGATGATCTAGAAACTCCCTTCCAATACCTTGAAACTTGCATGCCTTAATGGCAATTTCTTCGCATTCAACAATAGGCTTACATCATTGGTATTCGATCAAATGATTCTATGCGTGTTCGACTACGACTTCATTATTCACACTCGTCGATTGTGTTGATTGTACCTTGAGAGCCATTGTCATTGTTGGTGGTTTCTCTCATGCATGTTAACGGTTAAAATCATTAACCAGTAATCAGGTACTTTTCTATCATGTTTGATTTTGACACATCTATTCACATGTTAGAATTTGTATATTGATTGGGACATAGCTCAAGACCCTGGATTCCATCTGATAAAATCCAGGTTGTGTGGAGTTGTGAGTTATTCATGATTGTACACATGATTATATGGATGGTTGCGAACATACCATGGGTCCATGTATATGATCCTTTCTATTCAGATGGCTGTGTCCAGACCATGGATCCATGAACATGACCCCTTCTATTCGGATGGTTGCACCCATGCCATGGATTCATTTATTATTAGATGCCTATTCAGGTATCATTAGGCATGTTTATATCATAGGTGTCAGATATGTATATGTATGTGCTTGATTTCCAGGTCTTTTGACGGTGCTTTTGTAGTCCTTGTCTTGACTTCTAAAGCATTTCACTCATCACTTCCTGTTTTTCCTTCATGCTTTAGCGGGCATTTGTTACACATTATTTTGTGACACCTCCTATTCACTCCCTCTTCCACATCCCAAAGTATCAAAATGTTGACAACTATGAAGTGTACTCATCATGAAACACATACTGAAACATCCCTGAAGAATAGAAGAAAAATGCCCTCAGTAAATTCTGGAAAAGGTTGACTAAAACCATAAATTTCAGGACCAACTCTCTTTGCTTCACTGCTTTCCCATGTTGATGAAAGGCTACAGTTATTTGACCTAGTGCTGCCAACATGGGTTTTGATATGAAATGGTGCGTTTAACCTCTTATGGAGGGATTTCTCAAAATGGAGGAGAAGCTTTGTACGCTGGAAACTTCAAGAAACACCGAGCTAGTTGTTGTTGGGTAGAGATATGGTCAAGATCTCCCATTTGGAGCTCTTGATCCTACCTTTAAGGGCCTTCCCCTTGAGATGTAGACCTTCCTCCCTGTTTTGTGGATCCCTAACTCCCTCTCCCTTCCTATAAATCAAATCCCCTCTATCACCAAATGGTTGGTCATTGATTGTCTGCATTCATATGCAAAGATTATGCCTAAATGTTGCCCATCTAACTTGGAGGAGTGCTTGAAGAGTCTTGGCTTGAACTTGGACATCCACTAGGAGGTCTTCAACATCAAGGCACCAATTGTATGCTTACCTCTTTGATTTAATCATTAATACAAAGTATGTTTTACTTCCCATAAGCTTGTCTATGATTGTTTTCTTAGTACAATACTCAATTTGTTGTACAACTTATATTGGAATGCACATGTTATGATCTCTCTTGTTGTTATATTTTGATCTCTCTTGTAAGTATTCAGACACGAGGAATAGCGAGGAACGAGTCTGGGAGCTAAGGGATTGAGATCATCATCAAAGGTTGAGCGCAGAGGAGAGAGGTAGGCCATCTCCCTTTTTCATTTTTCATTCTAATTTACTTTAGGGAAGTTTGCTTGTTTAGTCATGATTGTTACTAGACCCACTCATTGGACTAGAGAGATCGCTTCTATCCGTAAAGGGAAATGTCTGGTTAACAAAATTTTGTCCACTAGACTACTTAATTCATCTTCCCCACTTAATAAGGACTAAACACCATTACATCAGCCTAGATACAACTTTAATAAGTTTTAAAAGTTGTAAAAATTCTAAAAGAGCTATGTGAATTGCTATAATGATGATGTAAACTTCTATATTTTTATATGGATTATAAGCTATGTTTTTAATTCTCCATCTCCCTTGTTAATTTTTCATTCTTCATTCTAATTTAGTTTAGGGAAATTTGCTTATTTTGTCATGATTGTTACTAGACCCACACATTGGACTAGAGAGATCGCTTCTATCCATAAAAGGAATTGCCTAATTAACACAATTTTGTCCACTACACTACTTAATTCATCTTCCCCACTTAATAAAAACTTAACACCATTACATAAGCCTAGATACAACTTTTACAAGTTTTAAAAGTTGTAAAAATTCTAAAACCGCTATGTGAAATGCTATAATGATGATGTAAACTTCTATATTTTTATATGAATTATAAGCTATGTTTTTAATTCGGGTCTGATAATAAGGTTTATTGCAAGCTTGCACAATGATAATGTTACAATATAAACCAGTCAATTTTTGACGATTACGGATGACTTATGATAGTGAGGGATGTTTTTGAAGTTGAAATATTATAAAATAAGTTAAGTATTTCAACTTGAACATTCACATTGTAAAGGACAAAGTGTCCTGTTATTTTATTTAAAAATAAAATAAAATAAAATTGAAACCAAGACTTCGTAAAAGCATCTATTACTTAATGTTTGTTTATGTATTAGTTACTTTGAACTTGTCAAATTTCCACATTTGGTAGATCCCTTAGATTTCGCATCATTCCACGGAAATCAAGACAAAATTTTATTATGATTAAACAGCATGCCTCATCCCTTGCTTTAAAAACGCATGGAATGTAACATTCAGTCAACATTCAGTGAGCACGTTGATCGAGGGAAATACACTGATTATTTAAAATATATATTTAAATAATTATTTATAGGTATATATTACGATTTGCTATATGCATTACAGTATTAGTAAGTGATTTAGAAGGTAGTATATTGATTATTTTGATTATATTATTTGGTGCTTTGTGTTATTCCGAGTGATTAGGAGTGTGAATTTATAAATTAGTTGATTAATTATTTTAAAAATATTTATTAAAGTTAGATATTGTTAATTAGATAAATTAGCATTAATTTATATAATTAAATAAATGGGTAAATAAATAAAAAATTAATCTATAATAAACATTTAAAATATTTACTTTATTTTATATTTCAAATTATTTAAATTTTAAAAAAAACCATAAAAATAATTTAAATTATAATTTATTTAAAATAATTACGATTATTAATAATAATAAATCTATATATTATATATTAAAAACAAATAACAAGATTTAACAATGGAAATTCACCTCCACTTTATCATGGAAATTTTTAATAGGTAAATATGCTTCATTACAATACCATGGGCCAATATCATGGCTTATCAATTCCCACATGTCCAAAAATCTATAATTCATTTCATATGACATTTTTTTTTTTAATTAATGAATTTAATTAAAAGAAGAAAAAAACACATAACCACTTTCGAAATATTTTGAGCGATGGTTTTGTGTAACTATTAAAAGTATTTTATGGAGGTTAAATCTCTTTTATCCATGAATATTATATGGAAGTTAAATCCCTACTTTTCACATAATAATTATTGATCATTAAATCAAAATTCTGAAAGCCTTATTCTAAAATAAATAGACTTATTTATATAATCAAGATATAATTTTTCTTTTTTAATATTTCATTATGTATTATTATATTTCAGCTCTTTTCCCATCAAATAATAAAAATGTTTTTTTTGCTTTTGTTTTAGTGATTGTTTGACATTGTACCATTTAGTATTCCTGAGTCATTTCCTTGGTTTCATTATAAGATAAGTATTCTGTTATTTAAATATGTGTATTGTTATATGGATTTCAATTTTAATAATATTTATTAAATATATATAATAAAATAATAAAGATGGATTAGTTATTTTAGATTAAATATTTTCTTTGTGCATTTTAAAAATAAAAATAAATTTAATGTTATTGATGATGTAAGTATTTGTTTATTAGTTTCTAAATTAATTTTAAAAAATATTTGAATTATTTAGAAGGTTTTGGAGTAAAAAGAAATATCATCATTGAATTTTTAACTAGGGTTATGAGGAAAGCTCAAAGATATACTTGAAATTTTTTATAACAAACTTTATAAAGTAAAATAGAAAATGAGCAATCTCAAAAAGTCCAAACAGCACTATGTGGATAGCAAATATGAATCTACGTGTGTTTAAACTTTGGTCACGAAAAAGCGATTACCATATTATGTTCTAAAAATTGGGTATGAGCATTAAAAAAAACGATTACCATAATACATTGCTAAATAATAGTGGTAAATGATTAACCAAGCTAAGTAAAACTTTGATAATTTTCAAACTTTTGATGGCATGTGCATTACTTAGGAATGCTTCCTCGCTCTAGAATCCACAAACACGTCAAGATATGTAGGTATCCAAAGACAAAGACATGACGAGAAGTAGCAAACAATAATGTGGAAAAAAAAAGAAGATAATTTTCCTTCAAAAAACGAGGAACATTTCATGGAAGAATGTAGGAAAAGACAAACAAGGCTAGAAGACATGAGTTAAAGGTGGAGAAGGCCAGCATAAATATTAATTTTCAATGATCAACGAAAAAAGGAAAAATAAATTACTATAGAAATAGAACAAATACACAATTTTCTATAAACATAATACTTGGGATTAGGATTGTACTAATTATGAAAAAGTCTAAATAGTTGACTTCAGAACCATAAAGTATTCACAAGGATAAAACCACTATGGTAACACATGGCACCACAAGGAATAAGATTTATCTAAAAACCAAATATTGAGAGTCAAGCTATACTTTATAAACCTAATATTGAGAGTCAAGCTAGATAAATTCAAGTTAATGAATGAAAGAAATGAATACAAAAAAAAAAGCATTGCAAATACCTCTCATGCAACATATAAGGACATGTAACCCTAAGTGGGATGATCACCACAACAAACCATGGTAATCATTGACCACCTTTCAATTCATCCTTATAGAAAATATCAGGTAATTGACATGTGGTTGAGGGCAGGTACATTTCTATTAAATCGCTATCAAAGTGGTCATCACTTCACCTAACTCCATCACCTTGCCGTGCATCCACCTACAACTGTCATTCATTACAATTTGTTTATGGGTTGTCTAGATTTAATCCACCTCATGCATCTTAGTCTTTGGCTTGTGTAGACAGTTATGGAGGCTTTACTTCAGGACACAATTCAATGTTTCCCTCCCTTGGAAAGTTTTATTTTACCCCACATCTTGACTTGGCTTTGTTATTGTTATTTCTTTTATCCTTTCCCTAGTTTCATGTCCTACGTGGAGGGATTTATAGCTTATCTACTACAACTTCATGTTGTTGTATCTCATAGTTTCAAAAATTCTCATGCTCCCTTACTAATACTCTCCCCTCCCCGTCTCGTTATGGAATCCCTCTAGTTCATTTCATGGGGGATTCAATCAATGAACATCTGACATATCACGTGTGTTCATGACATACTAAACAATACCCCTAATTTGACTACATATTGGAAAATACCTCCAAAACTCACATTATTGAACCCCCTACCAATACGAATCCAATACATCTTCCCAATTTAAAAAACCCCTATTTTCACTATATATTGTAGGTATCCATTTTTTCATTAACATTTTTAATATCCCTTTATATTTTTTCATTAACTTTGAGCTCCATTTTTTATACCTGTCAATATAAAAACCCTTTACCCCCTGATATATGCTCAATATATTATGTCATTTTTTCCTCAATATATATCCTGTAATATGAATCCACGTGGTATGGTATTGCTCCCCCAGTGAAGCCCCTGTGGTTCATTTATGTCTTTCCTCTATATCCCTCATCCACTTTAGCAATTCAACCTTTCCTCCATCCTCTACCTTTCTTGTTTCACTCTATTGTTCCTCTCTACTTTTGCATTATTTCAGAGCTACACTCTCTCTCATGGCTTATATAGCTTGTGGAATTTTTCCACACACATCTTTATTTCTTGCGGGTTAAATTTTCCTTCTAGATATGGATTTGAAAGAAGAACCCCTCACCATTGAATGCATGTGTAAGAGAGTACATAATCCACTACTCACTAGTTCAAAGACCTCACTCCCTACTTAGTTTAGGAATAATTTGAGGCTATTGAGAATGGGGATTGAATTAAGAGAACATTTCTCTTTGACATATAGGTTGAGGAAGATGCAGTCTAGTGGGTTCCTAACACTAGTAACACATGTACTAGGAAAAATGCAATACATGAAAAATGTGGATATATATTAGTAGTTAAAGACTATCATGTGAAAGGTTCTCATTGGAAAAAATGAGGATTGTGCATAAATCATCCTCTACATTGATGTTTTGTAGCAACAACTCAACAATATGGATCATAAGCTCAATAAGTTTGCTATAAATTTGGCCAACCTTGACCTTCAAAGCAACGAAGAGGAGGATCGCACCCAAATACATATCCTAGTGGACTCTTAATAATAAAAAATGATGACTTATTATAGAAATTTGTTTTTAGTTACTTAATGCATATTCTGTAGCTTTGCACACAATTATCATAGTTTTTTTAGTCACAATTACTACTCTCAGATATGGACTTAACTACTTAGTTAATTTTAGTATGATTTTGGGACCTTTATTTTAAATTTTTTTTACGATATGATATTCTATATTTCTAGTTGGGTTTCCCTAATGATGGACAAAAAATATAGCTTTTGTCATATTTATTCTACAATATAAAGGCCTAATTTAATATTATATATTATATATATATATATATATTATATTATAATTATTTATATTTATATATAATATATATATATAACTTATATATATATATATATAATATATATATATATATATATAAATATATATATATATATATATAAGGGACATGTAACCAATACTTATTTTTAACATCCCAAGTGTTGGATTCATAATTATACTGAAAAGGGGGTGAACCAATATAATGACATTTTTTTAATTATTTAAAAAATCAAACAACATAAAAGGCGTCAATCTCGTAAATTGAACCAGTAACATAAGATATACATGGAAACATTTACAAAAGAAAACCACAAAAATTCTTTTAATTAATTGACCTTGTAGGCATTGATCTATTGTTTCAATTCTTGTATGCACCAACCTAAAGGAGACACAAATTCCTTTTTATTTGTAGGCACCAACTTGATTGGGACACCAAGCCCCACTACTTTGTAGGCACCAATATACAGGAGACACCAACCCCTTTAGCTTTATAGGAATCAACCCATTGAGACACCAATCCCTACTAATATCTAATCTACAATGTGTTCTAAAGTTTTTTGTACTCTTCTTCAATTCTTTGTAGCTATCTTAATCTTCTTGGATCATTGGTCCTCTCTTAATCTTCTCCTCACTATATCTCATTATTATCCTCCAATATCTTATAACTTTGTAATTTCATTACCATTGCACAACTCTGCATTAATTTATCATCAACTATCTATATTTTCTAGGACTCATCTTACATTTGTAGCAATTAGTTCTTTTCTCTCTACATCAACACTCCTATCCCATCCTAGACAACACACACTTCACACCATTCTTGCACTTCATTCCAAACCATTCTCACATTGCACACCACTTTTGCACTTCATTGTAGACCATTCTAACTTGAATCATCACTCTTGTGCTTCATTACAGAACACTCTCTCACTTTACTATATACCATTCTCACTCTATTCACCATTCTTGAACTTCATTGTAGACCACTAACTTCTTCTTGTGTCGATGCTTGTTGTAGTGCACATATTTCCAAACTTGCAATGCCTCTATGGGCTATCTCAATTTATAAACACTTGCTTCATCATTATTTAACTAACTTGGCACTTTTTATAAGTGATCTTAGATATGTGCCACTTCTAGTTCTTATTAATATATTTTATAGTTCTCTTTGGTCCAACCTCTTTCAAAGGCTTAAAAAATGACTTATGTAAGTGATCTTCCTTCTTCTTTAAGCTCCCTTCCATCCAACCTTGAAATTATGAGATTTGAATCCCCTTTAGTACCCATGTTTTGATGAAACAAGCACTTAGAATTGTGCACCATGAACAAGTGCTTCTGATATTGGGATCTTGAGCTATTGGGAATATTCAAACATGCTTTTGTAAAACATCATTCCGATATTTTAAGGATCTAGGAATGCTAAGCATCATATGTTACATGCCATCCCATTGTCATTAGACCCTATGAATATGGGCCAAACATTATTAGGAAATGAAATCTTTTACAAAATTCCACCCTAGGATTTTAGGGTTTTGGGGGTCTAATGACACCAAACTTTATGTTGATTGTTGGTGATTTATATTTTCTCCTATGCTTGTCATATAACATATCTTGGGCTATCAGGTAATCGAGTAGCAAGCCACCACCTTCGTATGTTGGGGATTTGGGGTCCACTAATCCTACCGCATCATTCTTCTAACAACTAATCATAGTCTAACATGTTTCAAATGTTAACATGTCATCAACCACATGACACTACTAACACATACCATGTGTCACTAGCCTCTATAAAGATCACCATCCAAAAATGCCAAAAATAGTTAATATGTGTCCTCCACCACCATGTCACCTAATCCACTTAGCACACCATGTGACTACTCTATCATTGTTCTAGCTAGCCAATCCCATGCATTAAACTATCAAAAAAATTTAAGAACTTTTGTATGCTTGTTGTTCTAGGGGGATCCAGATGATGGGGCGCTATGTCGTATTTCTCTACAAATATGCGCTTTACTAGGAGCCCACAATCTACAGTATCAAAGAAATATATTAAATTTTTCACATCCATTGTTTTAGGGGCCCACAGCTCTTAGCCCTTTGACGTTAATTCATTAATGCTCTTTGAATGGAGGTTTGACCAATGCCCAACCATATCATGTATTAGAGAAAACTATTAAATTTTTCATAACTAATGTTTCAAGAACCTAATGGATCTTATCCCTTGGGTGTTAATGCTTACGTGCTCTATGATCAGGGGATTAGCCAAGGGCCAATCATATTATATGTTGGAAAAATTAGCTAACTCTTACATATTTATACATCGAATGTTCTAGGGGCTCGAGGGTTCTTAACGCTCAAGTGCTACATACCAACCTTTTATGACTAAGACTTATGATTGGGGGAAAAGGTTCATCGGATAATTAGGAAATATCATGAATTTTTGTATTGATAACCATTTATGTTTTGGGGGCTCGATAGGCGAAGCGCTACATGAAATCCTTATTGTTGGTCCCGTAAATTCTATATAAAATTATATTCATTAACTGACAAGTACCCATCACATCTACCCCACCAATGTGACATCACCCTAAACCAATGTCATATCACCTTTAGCAGTTTCGAGGGGGTGTCGATGGTGGTTTTGGTAAAGGGGGCCTAAATTATTTTATCGAATTTGATGTTCCCTCTATGGTTTACCATATTGACATCATTTGGGACACTCTATGTAGTGAAGCACGTAATATGTTGTAACTCCCATATAGTTAAGAATTGAACATGTTGGGACCCCCTTAAATGAATAAGAGTCATTGATTTCATCCAAGCTAAGTTGATGCACTAATATGTTGATCTATTTATCCAAGTTGTTCTTCATCGATCCAAGTGTTTTCCTTGTGTGTCCAAATGTGTTGCCCCTATATTGAAATCAATTAAAACATAGTGTCGATGCTCCCCCTAACATTGACATTAATGACAACACATTTTCGAACAATCTCCCCCTTTTTCATTGACAGGAACTACCAAAGTTTGAAATATGTTACCTAATATTGAAGGGTTCCCCCATATGCAATGCCCCCCTTTTTGACATCAATGGAAAAGTGTTGGGTGTGAGTTATATTCTTTCCACGACTAGATGCACATGCATAGCGGGAGGTGGTAGCCCCCCTACATGAGGTCTTGGGCAATGCCCCAGGAATTTTTAGTTTATGAGACCTAATAATAGTTGGGATAACGTAAGGATGTGGGGGGGACCCACAAATGGTGGGTGGACCTACCCATGGTTTTGTGCATGTGTTTTGCACATGGTTTTGGGCATGATGTTTTCTTTCCCATAGTATTTTGTAGATCTAGTCAAGGGAACAACGGTTATGTTCTAATCCAGGGTTATGGACTGGAGTTTATGAATGCTTCAACATGTATATATATATGTGTGTGTGTGTGTGTATTGTAACATTGAAAGGAATATAATGAAAACTCAATTTGGTAGTCCTAGTTTTGGGATCTAAGGGAAAATATATGTTTATATTTGTTTTATGTTATTTCCATTGTTAATTTTTCTATTTTAAGAATTCATTTGAAGGTAATTTTTGTAAAAGTTAAAACCTACATTTGGTATCAAATCAATTTTGTCTTCAAGGGGGTGCTTTTACTGCTAAGAGGTTTTTCTCGAGCCTGTGGTAGACCCTGTTAAATGGGAGATCTACATGATCAATTCTTGCAATGAAAGAAGATAACGAACAATGGAAAGATAGAGATCGAGAAATTTAATGGTTAGAGTTTTGAGTTGTGGAATCTCAAGATGGAGGATTTGTTGCTAGACTGAGATCTGTGGATCGTTGTAGATCTTGATTCAGCACCAACAACAATGGCAATAAAATATTGGGCGAAGCTAGATCAGAAGGCGAACAACACAATACAATTATGTCTCTCATATTCAATGTTGTTGAATGTATCAGGGGAAGCTATGGAGAAGGATTTTCGAGACAAGTTAGGGAGCTTGTATCTATCTAAGTCTTTGGTGAACAAACTATTCCTATGAAAAAATTGTAGAACCTAAGGATCAAGGATGGAGACTTGGTGACAGAGCATCTGAACGCCTTTAATACTATGGTAAGTCAATTTTTATTTGTTGATATTAAAATTTTAGATGAGGATAAGTGCATCAGTTTGTTATGTTCTCTACCAGATTCGTGGGATTTTATGGTTGTTGCAATAGGTCACAATACAACTACCTTAGTCAAAGGAGATGAGAAGGACAAATATGGAGAGATAGAATGGGGATGTGTTTTTTAAAAGAGGATGGTCCCAAAATAGAGATAAAAAAAAGTCCTCAAGTGGGAGATCTAAATCTAGAGGAAGATCTAAATCTCCAAGTAAACTTGTAAAGGTGTGTTGGAAATGTTGAAAAAAATGGCACTAAAAAAGGATTGTAAATCTAAAGCTCCTAAGAAAGGAAAGGGATATGATGATTCTCCTTCTGAAATGGTGAAAACCACCTTAGATGAAGGTGGGAATGTGTACTTGGCTTCTTCTTCAAGTACAAATGTAGGTCATGATGCATGATTGATTGACTCAGGTGCATCCTTTCACTTTACTCACCGTAGGGAGTGGTTTTGTGAGTACGAGAAATATGATGGTGCTGATGTCTTCCTAGGGGATGAAAATAAGGCCATAATCATTAGACAAAAAAAATTTAAGCTAAATTTGTAAGTTGGAAGGTTTAGAATGCTTCCTAGTGTTCTAGATATTCTTGTGTTGGATAGAAATCTGATTTTTGTAAGCAAGATAGATGATGCATGTGTAAAAGTAGTGTTTGAGAAAGATATATGAAAGATGGTTCATGCAGCAATGGTATTGTTGCAGGGAGTTTATATTGGAACTATGTACAAGCTTCTAGGTAGCACTGTTATTGATGGGTGCAATAGTTTTGTGGTTCCTGAAAGTGGAGTAGAAAATATAATGGTCTCTCGATAAAAGACCATGCTATGGCATTAAAGGCTTGGACATATTGGAGAGAAGGGCCTTTGAATACTACATGGTAATGGTATGGTAGAAGGTATGCGTAATTTCTCTTTGGATTTCGATTTTTGTGAACATTGTGTATATGGGAAGCAGAATCAAGCAAGTTTCCCCTCAAGTGCTAAGAGGGCGAAAGGGATATTAGAGCTTGTGCACAATTATGTGTTTGGACCTATGTTGGTTCCATCACTAGGTAATTCCATGTACTATGTCTCATTTATAGATGAATTCTTGAGAAATACATGGATATATTTCCTTTGGAAGAAATATAAAGTCTTTAATAGGTTTAAACAATTTAAGGCTCTAGTGGAAAATCAGGCAGAGAAGAATATTAAGGTGTTGAGGACAGATAATGGTGGAGATTTTTTCAAGGAGGAATTTGAAGAGTTCTGTAAAAAGTGTGGTATAGCATGGTAAAATAATACTCCATACACACTTCATCAAAATGGAATTGTAGAAAGAATGAACAGGGTGTTGATGGAAAAGGAAAGAAGCATGCTCAATGGCACTTGATTATGGCATAAATTATGGGTAGAGGTAGTGGATATTGCATGTTACCTGGTTAACAAATCACCTCTATCAACATTGGAGGATAAGACCCCACATTAGGCATGGACTGGTAAGAAACCCTCTCTTTCACATATGAGGGTGTTTGCTTGTGATGCATATGTACACATTCCAAAGGAGAAAAGAACCAAGTTGGATAGTAAATATGAAAGGTTCACTTTAATTGGATATAAGGATGGTTTAAAATGTTATAATATTTGGAACCCAAAAACAAGGAAGGTTGTGTAAAAATGAGATTTGGTGTTTAGAGAGGTGAAGGATGTTATTAAACAAGAATTCCTACCAAAGTAACCTAAAAAGATAGAGTTTGAACTAAAGCAGGGAGAATCAAAATCTATAGCAAAACAAAAATCAGAAGAGGAAGAGACACATACTCCAGTTTGAGAAGTTCAGTTTGAGGGAGAAGGAAGCCAGAGAGGTATAGTCCATCTTCTTTCAGTTAAAATATTGATTTATCTATTATAGATGATGATCCCAGAACTGTCAGGGAGGCAGTGGATTTAGAGGATGGAAACCTCTAGAAAGAGGCTATGGTTGATGAAATGGCATCTTTGGACAAAGATGAGGCTTTGGATCTGGTGGAGTTTTTGGCTGGAATGAAACCCATTGGAAACAAATGGGTGCTTAATAAGAATATGAATATAGAAGGCAAGGTGGGAAAATACAAAGCTTGGTTGGTATAAAAAGTTTATTTCCATGTGTTGGGAACTGATTTCGGCAATATTTTTGCTCCTATTTCCAAGTTAGATTCTATTAGATTACTTTTATCTATTGTTGTTGCTTTTGATTTTGAGGTAGGACAAATGGATGTGAAGATAAAATTTCTTCACAAGGATTTGGAAGAACATATCTACATGAAGCAACCATAAGGCTTTATGATGGAGGGTAAGAAAGAACTTTAACGCAGGTTAAAACCGTTTATGTATGGGTTAAAATAGTCACCAAGGATGTGGTATCAGAAATTTGATACATATATAAGGGGATTTTTCTTCACAAGAAGAAAAGTGGATAACTGTGTGTATTTTAAATTAATTGGTGATAGTGTTGTTTATTTGGTCTTGTATGTGGATGATATGTTGTTAATTGGAAATGACAAAGAAATTATCCAGGATTTGAAGACCTAGTTGTCCTCCAAATTCGACATGAAGGATCTTGGTGTTAAAAACTATATTTTGGTCATGGAAATTAAATGAGACCAGGCAAAGAGGATGCTCTGATTAAACTAGAGGAATTATGTCGAGACAATATTGTAGAGGTTTAATATGTAGGATAGTAAATCGGTGAAGGTTTCTATTCTTGTAGGTGTAAAGTTATCTATTGAACAGTGTCCCAAGACACAAGAAGAGGAAGAGGACATGTCCTGTGTGCCATTTTCGAGTGAAGTTGGTAGATGTTTGTATGCAATGGTATGTACTATACCAGACATTGCACATGTAGTAGGAGTATTGAGTAAGTTTATGTCAAAATCAGGGAAGGAGCATTGGACGATAGTAAAGCGTGCTTTAAGGTATTTGTGTGACACTAGTGATTATGGTTTGTTCTACCAAGGAAGAGTAGGATTGGACATAGTTTTGTACATTCACAGACTTTTTGATGAAAACTGGGCTAGAGATATAGATAAGAAAATATCTACAAGTGGGTATGTGTTTCACTTACTTGGAGGAGCAACCAGTTGGATGAGAAAGAGATAGTTTGTGGAGGCACTTTCAACTATAGAGGTTGAATATATGACAACCACTCATACAAGAAAGGAAGCAGTTTGGTTTCATAGATTGTGTTCAAGTATGGCGTTGGTATAAAGAGCTATAAGGATAGACTTTGATAGCCAAAGTGAAATTTTCCTGGCAAAAAACCATTCTTATCATTCAAAGACAAAGCACATTAATGTTCAGTATCACTTTGTGAGGGATATGGTTGAGGACAAAAAGGTGTTGTTGGTAAAGGTGGACACACTGAAGGTTGTTGCATATGTATTGATGAAGTCTATGAGCACTAAGAATATTTCTTGGTGTAGAGAAATAATTGGTGTTGTAGGACTGGACCAATGAATAATCTCTCCTGTGACCCCCTGTGTGGAAAGTGTTGGGTTGTGTTATATTCTTTCCACAACTAGCCCACATAGTTAACCAAGGGTTAGAGGGGGGGAGGTCACAAGGGGTTTGAGGGGTACCCGTAACCCAACTTTGGTTTTGGACCCTATGTTAGGTTGGGCAGACCCACCTATGGTTTTGTGCATGATTTTTGCACAGGTTTATTGGACGCGATGATTTTTCGGTCCATGGTATTGGATGCTTCGGAATGTATAAATATGTATTGTAACATTGAAAGGAACATAATGAAAAATCAAGCTGGTAGTCTTGGTTTTGGGATCGAGGGGAAATCTCTATGTATATGTGTTTTATGTGTTATGCTCTCGCATTATTTATTTTCTATGTTTTAGAATTCGTATGTAGGTAATTTTTGTATGGGGTTAAAACCTACATTTGCTATTAGAGTAGTTTTGGCTTCAAGGGGACGCCTTTGCTGCTGAGGGGTTTCGCTCAGGCCTATGGTAGACCCTGTTCAGTGGGAGACCTACGAGATTGATTCTGGTGGTGAAAGAAGATGGCGAGCGGTGGAAAGATAGGGATCGAGAAATTTAATGGTCAGAGTTTTGAGTTGCGGAAACTCAAGATGGAGGATCTGTTGGTGGATAAAGATCAGTGGATTGTGGTAGATCCGGGTACTAAACCAACGGGAGTGTCTGATGAAGAATGGAAGAAGTTGGATCAAAAGGCAAAGAGCACAATACCATTGTGTGTCTCAGATTCAGTATTGTTGAATGTATTGGGGGAAGCTACGGCGAAGGCTTTGTGGGACAAGTTAGGGACTTTGTACCAATCTAAGTCTCTAGTGAATAAATTGTTCCTACAGAAAAAGTTGTATAACCTGAGGATGAAATATGGAGACATGGTGATAGAGCATCTGAACGCATGTAATACTATGGTAAGTCAGTTAGCATCTGTAGATATTAAAATTTCAGATGAAGATAAGTGCATCGGTTTGTTGTGTTCTCTACCAGATTCGTGGGATAGTCTGGTTATTGCAATAGGTAGCAATGCAACTGCCTTGTAGTTTGATGAAATAGTCTCATCCTTGCTGATGGAGGAGATGAGACAAAAAAATATGGAGAGCCAGAATGGTGATGCCTTGCCTGTATGAGGATGGTCCCATAATAGAAAAAAAAATAAGTCATCGTGTGGGAGATCTAAATCTAGAGGGAGATCTAAATTTCCAGGAAAACCTGTAAAGGTGGTGTGCTAGAAATGTGGAAAGGAAGGGCACTTCAAAAGGGATTGTAAATCTAAAGCTCTTGAGAAAGGAAAGGAATCTGATGATGCTCCTTCTGCAGAGGCAAAAACCACCTCAGATGAAGGTGGGGATGTGTACTTGGCTTCTTCAAGTACACATGTAGGTCATGAGGCATGGTTGATTGACTCAGGTGCATCCTTTCACTTCACTCCCCATGGAGAGTGGTTCTACGAGTATGATAAATACGATGGTGGTAATGCCTTCTTAGGGGATGATAGGAAGGATAGAATCATTGGTCGTGGCAAAGTAAAGTTGAAGTTGCAAGGTGGAAGGGTTAGAACACTTCCGGGTGTTCTGCATATTCCTACTGTTATCTCAAAATCAGGCCCTGGAAGGCTGCAGACCAGGAAGACTTCAAGTAACTATTTCAAACCAATATTTTAGCTAAGGCTTAGCCTCCTTAGCCTGAGAGGGCTCTCTCAAGGGATTAAAGGTTTTTTATTATGATAAAGATGGCTAACTCTTTGTGAAACAAATAGGAATGAGGATGGTGGAATGAAAATTAACAAGCATCCATTGGGCTTATGGAGTCATATGTCATTTAGCATTAACAGTAGAATTGGCTTTGCAATAAAAACAAGGCATTTAGATTTCAATATAAACAGAGTACACCAAACAGAAAAGGACAGTCTATGAGTATATGAAGGAAATTAGAACACTGCAAGTGATTTCTAAGTGATCAAATACTCATAATACTGTAAACCACATGAAAAGACAACAACAAGGACACATACATTGAAATCTCTATGATTCTTGAGCAGCAGAAGCCAGTACTGTATTACCAAAGAAACAGAGTTTTTACATAAGCTTAATAACATAGCTTTTTACATAAACTTCCAACCCTAATTACATTTCTCTTTCTCCTATATATAGAGCTCTTCTACTTAGCTAAGATTCCTCCTCCAACATGAGGGGAACTCGAATTCTACTTCTAATGACACCTATTCAACTTTTAACTGCCTATTAAATGTAATAAACTACAACTAAACTTTCTAGAAATCTAAATCAAATAGGAGTCCAACTCCATATTATGCTAATAATAGCCTTAATTACAATCATCCTCGTTCTTTGACGTGTGGTCCCTTTTTAGTTTGGCTGTAGTGGATGTTTAAAACTCCATACTAGTCTTCAGTGTCACATCTTTTCCATTCTTCCTGAAACATAGGAAACTACCCCTGTTTAGCTGCCTTTGGTTTTCATCCAAGATATTCGAATCCAATGAACCATACCTTTCATCTTTGATTATGCAAAATATATCAGAATGCCATGTCCTTGATGTGCTGCCAACCCTTTCCATGTGTGAAGACAAAACCTCCTCTAAGCTGTCTGAGGCATCATGAACCAAATTGGCTATGAATAATGACCATTAGATGTACTAGGCCAGCATGAGTAATATTGTTATAGGCCATTTTCAGAGTCTTTCAATTCAAAAGTTCTTCAGCTTTTAGCTTCCAGCATTAGTTATACAACATGACTTTATGATGAGATATGTCAAAGCAACAAGACCTGAAATTGTATCCATGCATGCCACAGTCACCGGACATCCTACATAAACAATGCCTGAATCTGCAACTTTATTTCGATAAGTTTGCAGCTCCTTGAAGTTTGTAAGTCCACATGTTGCCAGTGATTGCAATCTTCTTTGTATAAAGATGAAAAATGTACTCCCTGATATTGCCTACTCTAGAATTCAAATAATGAAGCCTGTGAGATATTATGGTCCAGCATATACGTTGACAATAGTTAAAATTCAGATGCTGCTCTTTGCTCTCGCAAACTCAATGCTTCTTTAGAAAATATAACAGCGCCCCCATCATCTCCTACCCTCAGCAATAAGAGCTTATTTTCATACACCTGAAATAACTCATCCATTCCACAATGTAAACATAAAAGGCCACCATCAGTTGTTTGGTAATTTGAGCAGCTTCGAACACGCTCAATATCTGCATCACTGGGGTTGTCCATCATCTTATCAACATCCAAAAGACAATCAACTAAAGCCTTACTTAAGTTCTCCAAGGCATCCAACCCACTCTGCACAATGTACTTTAAACCACTAATATCCTGAAATCGTGAAACTGGCCAAAATGAATTCAGCCTTCCATCATTTCTAGACAAACTGTCTCGGATTTTGTCCAATAAATCCTTTTCAAGATCTTTCTTTGCTGCACTAATTCCAGGGCATTGAACCACCAATTTTCTCCTCCTACAAGTTGGCAATCATTCCTTTGCATCTATAACCTGGATGTAATAACTTTTGAATTCATCGTGAGCTGCCGCAAGCTTCGTAATAGACTGTAACATGTACTTCTCCTTGATGCATTCACCTTGTTGCTGAAGATCAGAATTAAAGCATGAATTCATGGCCATTGGGTATTCTCTTGAGCATGAGTCTAGAATTGCAATTGACTTTTTCAAAGTTCTAGTAGAGCTACTATCACCACTTTCCAACATTCTCTGCTTTTTCATTAAACCCTCAAATAATTTGCCATCCACTTTCTTTGGGACATTGACAGTTTTCTCTCCTTTAGAATTCCCATTTGTGCTAGAACTTAAAACTACATCATTTATTTCAGACAAATTATGGAAAATGTGAAGATTTAGCAGAGGATCAAGTCGAAAGTATTCCAAATTTTCTTCTGATAATGTTGAAGCTTCCCTGTATAATGACACTGCACGTGAGAGATTACTTTCTATTATAGCCAAAGCAGCCAATCCATTCAACGCAGCAACACATTTTCTGAGAGCTTCTTCCCCTTTAGTCTTAGCCTTTCCAATCAAAACCTGCAAAATCTCTTCCATGGTCATAAGAGTTTGTTGTAAAGATCGCAACCCAGAGCTTCCCACTTGAGGGTGGCAACAAGCTTGACGGAGTTTTAGCATTGATGTCAATAATTTGGCAGCTTCTCCATGAGATAGGCGTGAATCATAGGAATATTCATAACCTATAAGATGCGATTTTTTTTTTATTCAACTGCTTTGACTTCTTACAAATATTATCTTTGCATTTCGCAATGAATTCTCGAGTATTAACTGCACAACTTTCATGTTGCCGCCTGTAAAATGTAATTTTGAGGTTGTTCTTATAAAAATCGCGGATCTCAAGTGTGTCTTTCTACTAAAACTGAAGGCACAAAATTGTAACATGGTACAGAAGCCAATAGAGAACCAGAGACATGACTATAAGTAGAGAATTCCTCTCGTTTTCCATCACTGATTTCTGGTGTCGAAGATGTTCTATGGGATTGCAAAGGGGGCCATCACAAACAGGGCGTACCTCGAATTTCTGGAACCTGTGCAATCTCTAGAAGTTGAACTCGGCCTTCATAAGAGATAAGCGTACCATATTTTACATTTGCAAGCGTTTTGGGAGTGGCCTCCATGCCGTATTCATTTTTATTTTTGACCAGATGATTCAAAATTTTGAGATCAACTATTGCTCCCAAGTTGTCTGAGTTAGCTATAAACACCTACTCCTTACCCTGTGAGAGTAGTTCATCAAGCTTCTCACTATTCAAAAGAGCAGGGAAAACATCTCCGTGGCCAGGTGGAAAATTCATAATGGAATTCTCAATAAGATAAACCAGGTGGCACAGTTGATTTTCTTGAGACGTTGTATTCTGTTTTCCAGGCTTCATCAAAAGAACGATTTTCCCATTTGTATAACTGAATCTTTTGATTGATGCCAGCAAGCAACTTTCCATTAAATACATGCAGATTATAAACAGAACCCTTTGTCTCCTTCTCAGCAACAACTGCAAACATGTGCCAGTACTAAGACACCTAATGACCTAACACACATCGGATTCTGATAAATATGACAGCTGGGTGAGATTTGCTATGGATCAGCACGAAATCACCTAGACCGGGTTTCTGCGCTACAAAATCACCTAGACAGTTTCGTAGCGCATATGGACTTTGACATATGATATTCATGTGAGATATGAGACCAGTGGTAGACTAAAACAGAAAAATGACCTCATTTGACATACAGAAACAAGATGAAAAGACTAGACCCAAAATTGACACCAACCCTTTGACAAATTAAAAAAATTGATGTTCAGAATTTAAAATATTTTAAGTTCTTCTACTTAGCTGAGATTCCTCCTCCAGCATGAGGGGAACTCGTATTCTACCTCTAATGACACCTATTCAAATTTTAACTGCCTATTAAATGTAATAAACTGCAACTAGACTTTCTAGAAATCTAAATCAAATAGGAGTCCAACTCCATATTATGCTAATAATAGCCTTAATTACAATCATCCTTGTTCTTTGACATGTGGTCCCTTTTTAGTTTGGTGTACTCTGTTTATATTGAAATCTAAATGCCTTGTTTTTATTGCAAAGCCAATTCTACTGTTAATGCTAAATGACATATGACTCCATAAGCCCAATGGATGCTTGTTAATTTTCATTCCACCATCCTCATTCCTATTTGTTTCACAAAGAGTTAGCCATCTTTATCATAATCAAAAACCTTTAATCCCTTGAGAGAGCCCTCTCAGGCTAAGGAGGCTAAGCCTTAGCTAAAAGATTGGTTTGAAACAGTTACTTGAAGTCTTCCTAGTCTGCAGCCTTCCAGGGCATGATTTTGAGATAACACCTACATTGGCCAGAAATTTTATTTTTGTAAGCAAGCTGGATGATGCAGGTGTAAAAATAGTGTTTGAGAAGGATACCTGCAAAATGGTTCGAGGAGCACTAGTATTGATGCAGGGAGTTCAAATTGGAACTTTGTACAAGCTACAAGGTAGCACTGTTATTGATGGATGCAACAGTTATGTGGTTCTTGAAAGTGGAGCAAAAAATATAGTTGTCTCTGGAGAGAAGACTGTGTTGTGGCATCAAAGGCTTGGACATATTGGAGAGAAGGGCCTTTGAATACTTCATGGTAAAGGTATGGTAGAAGGTATGAGTAATAGCTCTCTGGATTTTTGATTTCTATGAAAATTGTGTATATGGGAAGCCGAATCAAGTGAGTTTCCCCTCTGGTAGTAAGAGGGTGAAACATATATTAGAACTTGTACACAGTGATGTGTTTGGACCTGTGAAGGTTCCATCACTGGGTAAGTCTGTGTATTATGTATCATTTATAGATGACTTCTCAAGGAATACATGGATATATTTCCTTAAGAAGAAATCTGAAGCCTATGACAAGTTTAAAGAATTTAAGGCTCTCGTGGAAAATCAGACAGAGAAGAAGATAAAGGTGTTGAGGATAGATAATGGTGGAGAGTTTTGCAGCAAGGAATTTGAAGAATTCTGTAAGAAGTGTGGTATAGCATGACAGAAGACTACTCCATATACACCTTAGCAAAATGGAGTTGCAGAAATAATGAATAAGAAGTTGATGGAAAGGGCAAGAAGCATGCTTAGTTGTGCAGGGTTAGGACAGGAATTCTGGGCAGAGGTGGTGGACACTGCATGTTACCTGGTCAACGGGTCACCTTCATCAGCATTGCAGGATAAGACTCCACAAGAGGTATGGACCTCTCTTTCACATCGGAGGGTATTTGGATGCGATGCATATGTGCATGTTCCAAAGGAGAAACGAACCAAGTTGGATAGTAAATATGAAAAGTGCATCTTTATTGGGTATAAGGATGGTTTAAAGGGTTATAAGCTTTGGAACCCAGTCACACGGAAGGTTGTGTACAACCGAGATGTGGTGTTCAAAGAGGTAAAAGATGTTATTAAACATGAAGTCCAACCAAAGGAACCTGAGAAGATAGAGTTTGAGCTTAAGGAGGAAGAATTACACTCTACAGCAGATGAGGAATCAGAAGATGAAGAGCCACAAACTCCGGCTGTGAGAAGATTAGTTCGAGAAAGGAAGCAACTAGAAAGGCATAGTCCATCTGCTTTCTATTCAAATTTTTCTTTATCTATTACTAACAATGATCCCAGAACCGTGAAGGAAGCAGTAGATTCAGAGGATGGTAAACTCTGGAAAGAGGCCATGGTTGATGAAATGGCATATTTGCACAAAAATGAGGCTTGGGATCTGGTGGAGTTTTCAGATGGAAGGAAACCCATTGGCAGCAAATGGGTATTCAAGAAGAAGACAAATGCAGAAGGAAAGGTGGAGAAATACAAAGCTCAGTTGGTAGAAAAAGGTTATTCCCAGGTGCTGGGAATTGATTTTGGTGATATTTTTTCTCCTGTTGCCAAGGTAACTTCTATTATATTACTTTTATTTGTTGTCGTTGCTTTTGATTTTGAGGTAGAACAGATGGATGTGAAGACAACATTTATTCATAGGGATCTGGAAGAGGAAATATACATGAAGCAACCTGAAGGCTTTGCTGTGAAGGGTAAGAAAGAACTGGTATGCAAGTTAAAGAAGTCTTTGTATGGGTTAAAACAGTCACCAAGGATG
>APFE030174024.1:245332-269654 GCA_000404065.3 Pinus taeda | reverse complement strand
CAGATCACTGTGTGTATTTTAAATTAATTGGTGACCATGTTATTTATCTAGTCTTGTATGTGGATGATATGTTGCTAGCTAGAAATGACAAAGAAATTATCCAGGATTTAAAGACCCAGTTGTCCTCCAAATTCGACATGAAAGATCTTGGTGCTGCAAACTATATTTTGGGCATCGAAATTAAAAGAGATCGGGCAAAGAGGAATCTCTAGTTAAACCAAAGGAAGTATGTTGAGACAATACTACAGAGGTTTAATATGTAGGATAGTAAACCAGTGAAGGTTCCTATTCCTGTAGGTGTGAAGTTATCTGCTGAACAGTGCCCCAAGACACAAGAAGAGGAAGAGGACATGTCTCGTGTTCCATATGCAAGTGTAATCAATAGCCTGATGTATGCAATGGTTTGTACTAGAACAGACATTGCACATGCAGTGGGAGTATTGAGTAGGTTTATGTCAAAACTAGGAAAGGAACATTGGACAACAGTGAAGCGAATTTTCAGGTATTTGCGTGGCTCTAGTGATTATGGTTTGTGCTACCAAGGAAGACCAAAATTGGATAGAGTGTTGGATGTTCATGGCTTTGTTGATGTAGACTGGGCTGGAGATTTGGATCAGAGAAGATCTACAAATGGGTATGTGTTTAACCTATTTGGAGGTGCAGTTAGTTGGATGGGTAAGAAACAATTTGTAGTGGCACTATCACCTACAGAGGCAGAATACGTGGTAGCCACTCATGCAAGAACGGAAGCAGTTTGGTTGCAGAGATTGTGTTCAAATATGGGGTTAGTATAGGAAGCTATAAGGATAGACTGTGACAACCAAAGTGCAATTTTCTTGGCAAAGAACCCCACATATCATTCAAAGACAAAGAAAATTGATGTTCAGTATCACTTTGTGAGGGATATGATAGAAGACAAAAAGGTGTTGCTGGTAAAGGTGGACACTTTAAAGAATATTATAGATGCATTGAAAAAATTTGTGAGCTCTGAGAAGTTCACTTGGTGTAGAGAAACAATGGGTGTTGCAGGGTTGGATAAATGACTAAGCTCTCTTGTGGCCCCCTGTGGAAAGAAAACAACAAGTGGGAGAATGTTGGGTTGTGTTATATTCTTTCCATGACTAGCCCACGTAGTTAACCGGGGGTTAGAGGGGGGGAGGTCACAGGGGGTTTGAGGGGTACTCGTAACCCCACTTTATGGAGTTTGGGACAGTGCCCCAGAAAATTTTGGTTTTGGACCCAATGTTAGATTGGGTGGACCCACCTATGGTTTTGTGCATGATTTTTGCACATTTTTGGACGCGATGGTTTTTGGTCCATGGTATTGGATGCTTCGGCATGTATAAATATGTATTGTAACATTGAAAGGAACATAATGAAAAATCAAGGTGGTAGTCCCGATTTTTGGATCCAGGGGAAATCTCTGTGTATATGTGTTTTATGTGTTATATTCTCGCATTGTTTATTTTCTGTGTTTAGAATTTGTATGCAGGTAATTTCTGTACAAGGTTAAAACCTACAGAAAGAAAACAACAAATGGGAGAATGTTGGATATGTTTTATATTCTTTCCATGACTAGATGAACGTATTGTACATTTCATTGGCCGTAGCAGGGGCATCACCCCCTTGTTGGGGGGTTTGGAGGGGGACGGTATTCCCCCTGCAGGAGGTTCAAGGTATCTGTCCAAGATTTTTTTATGCAGACCCAATAATAGTTGGGTGGACCCAAGGATGGTGGAAGACACACATATGGTGGGTGGACCTACCCATGGTGTTTTTCATGGGTCTTGCAAATGGCTTTGGGCATGATGGTTTTTCAGCGCATGGTATTTTGTATATACGGTCAAGGGAACTACATTTATGTTCTAATACAAGGTTATGGATTGGGGTTTATGAATGCTTCAACATGTATATATGTATTGTAACATTGAAAGGAATATAATGACAAATCAATCTAATAGTCCTGGTTTTGGGATCTAGGGGAAAATCTCTATGTATATTTGTTTTATATTCTTATGATTATTTATTTTTTCCTTTTTAATAATTCATTTGTAGGTAATTTATGTACAGGGTTAAAACCTACAAAAAGGATTATACCTGTTAAATATGAGACTTCCCATGTTTATCCATGATTAGAAATTTACCTATACATCTACAATTATTATTCAATCATATATTTTCTTCTATGAAGTGAACTTTGTCTATGACTTCTATGAAACTCCCCTTGGTTGTTTGAGAGAAACTATTCACTTTGTCTACAGTTTCTCCATTGTGTGCAATTATTCTTTTTTTTGCTAAAGCAAGATTCATGCCTTCTATTTCATTAAATAAAACATAATTTACAATATATACATATTTCCACCATACTGAGGGTCTAAGGAAAAATAGGAGAATGCCCGACTGAATCCCAACCCTTAAACCCCAAAAAGTACCCGCCCAACCCTTTTCAGTACAAACAAGAATAAGTAACAGGAATCACAGGGCACATGAGCCCTCCCCACCTATAGCCATGCCAACAAAGACCTACCCTGCATCTTAATCGCTGCCATCCAATCTTCTTTTTTGATCTGACGTTGAAGATATATATCGCCTCATGAAGAAGGAAGATGGTTAACCCCCGAACCCCACCCAACTGCTCACTCAATCCAGATCATTGATTGGCCTTGCTAAAATGGACAGTGGAGCTGAAAATTGCACGGTTGAAGTGATTGAACTTTAGTGTGTGATGAGGGTGGTTTTCCAACCCCACCCTCATCCACGTTTCATGAGTTGTATGGCATCGCTGCTAAATTTTCAAACCCACCTTCGGAGTGAAAGCAGTGCGATCGCTTCGAAACAAACGGGAAGTAGTTTTGTCTCTTGCGACTGGAAAATTGAGAAATGTTGCCGCCAAAATGGATGCTGTCAATTATTACTTTCGACCTCTCTCTTGACTGAGAAAACCTTGCGCTAGACTTCGGGGATTTTCAGGGTTATGATTACCGTGGCTGCTGAGGCCGATCCTAGCCAATCTTCCACCATAGACCTATTTGACCAACATTGTGATTCTTGCAGAGATCTGCTCATTGTGAATTGGCTTCCTTAGTTTTGTTCTTATACACTTCTTTGTCCTATTCTACCTGGATATTGCAAAGATCTCTTAGGTTGCTTTGCAACATTGCAAGCCAATCCATCAAAATTCTTCTATCCTTACAGCTGACACCTTGGTTGGCTAGAATGTCCACCAATTTGTTGGCTTTTCTGCACACATGGATGATTCTAAGTGTGGGTAGTCCCTGAAGATGTCCTTGAATTTTATGGAGAACCCATATTAACCTCCAATGTTTTGTAACTTTTTCCGGCCCTATTCCATGACTAATTCTCTTGGCCGTGTTGATGACTAGCTCTGAATCAACTTCTATTATCACATTTTGGTAGTTGTCCTATTTCAAAAATTCTAAGCATTGCTCCAAAGCCATTAATTCCACCATGTTTTTGGTGGATTTTCCTAAATGTCCATGGAAGAGAGAGATGATGCTTCCAGATTCATCCTGAAGAACTCCTCCAAAGCCTGCCAATCCTGGGTTACCTTTTGAAGCACCATCGATGTTATACTTCAAAAAACCTTCTAGGGGAGGATTCCAGAAATATTTAACCGTTTCCCTCATGATTATTTTCCTATCTAGACCTTGTAGAATGAGCCCATGCATGCCTAACTTCCTGAGAATTGTTACCTTTGCTTCTAAGGGTGGATTTTTGGGGGGATCCCTAATTGTGGTGTTGACTGTCTCCTTAAGCTATTTCAATATCTAGTCCAACATGCGAAGAGATGAATTCTTCTCTTCTTTGAAGATTATTTCGTTTCTTTCTTTCCACACATTCCATTTAATGAAACTTGGCAAAAGAGCCCAAGCAGAGTTAAGAACTTCATAATCCAAAAAATTATTCCTCCAATTTTTTAGGGTGTTAGTGATACTTTCTTTGTCTCTATCAGACTCATTGTGTACAATTATTCAGTATGTATACAAGTATACATTTTTTTATAGTTCCTTCAACTAAAACTTGACTCCCTCTACTAGCACCTTTCGTAACTCTTCTTCTATATACAACTTCTCTTAGTAACTACAATAGCTTCACCTATCTACTATCTCTCAATATGTGTACATATTATTTTTACTTTTTCTTTATATAAAACTAGGATTCCACTAGAAAGGTTATGTTTATCTTTTTCTATATGAAACATTTTATCTTCTTCATCTCTAATCTTGAGATTGACCCCCATTGTAGCTAAAATTTCATTAACTTCCTCATTTTGGGGTGGCTCCCCTCGGGCCTATGCTTTCCTTTGTCTACAACATAACTCCTTTGATTGCAATTTTCTTTCTCCCCCTCCAATGACGCTTCTCCTTATTTATAATTCTCGTTATGTCTATAGATTTTCTTATTGTTTGCACCTACTTCTTTTCCTATAAAGGGATGCTCCCAAAAAGTGACACTTCTCCCTATTTACAAGTTTCTCCCTCTTTATGATAAAGCATGAGCAAAGAAATACTCCCCACTTTTGATATCATGGTCAAGTTTCTACTCCCCCTAAACTAATGCACTCATGTTATTGGAAATAAATCATTTACTTCACTTTCTTCACACATCATTTGTTTCCCACATCATGTGGACTTTCCATATCATCATTCCCCTATTGTAGCTTATATTCTAATGCTTCCATATTCTTGATGATACCTTCCACCTCTTGGATCACTTGAAATTATACTGTCTTTTACTAATGAGATATTAGGGATGTTACTCCTATATATTAATTTTTACTTTCTTTTAATCTCATTAAAGAAATATACACTGTTTCGAGACCTAATTTCATTTTCTACCAATATTCCCAAACTTGACTTTATTATTCATGTCCTTTAGAATGGAATGTGAGATCATACCCTTGATCCACCTTTTTTAATTACACTCGATATATTATGTTTTAAGCTTTCCTCAAGTAAAAAATTATGAGTTTTTGTTCTTCCATTATCAATATTGACCATGCCTTTTCCAATTATGTTGGACATTGGATAAACAAACACTCCCTATGTTTTTTATGACATGGACTACCCACCTCTTTTGGATCCTTATCTATGGTGATGTGATATTTAACTAACACCTAAGGCTTTTGGTCTAACCACAAATGTGATTCTTAGCAAGTGGTATTAGAGCGTATGTCATGAGTTTGATACACACCCGACTTGCACAGGGGGTGATTATTGGACATTGGATAAACCAATGCTCCCAATGTGTTTTGTGACATGGAATAACTAGCTCTCTTGGATCCTTATCTATAGTGATGTGACTGTTGACTAACACTTGAGGGTTTTGGTCTAATGGAAATTGTGATTCCCAACAAATTATCCCATTTGAAACATTATTTTGAAGAGTGTCTACCTCCTTTGATTTCCTTTATAGAGAGAAATTTTATTTTATCTCCTATCATATGACTTGAACATACACTATATATATATATATATATATATATATATATATTATATATATATATATATTATATATATATATATATATATTATATATATATTATATATATATATATATATTATATATTATATATATAGACACACACAGACAACACCATTGGATTTATTTATTTACTACAAATAAAGCTATATCACATTCTTCCTGCTTCTCTTTCTTCCTTCTCTATAGATTTTTTCTTTGATTTCCATTTCTAGTAATATTTTCATCTCTATTTTGTTTGAAGGCTTCAATATACTACTTCTACAATCATGAGCTTTATGCCCAAAATTATTGCACTTGGAACATTAAACATGATCTAATAAGGGGAAAAATAAATTGTAATTTTTGGCAACATTCTCATTAAAACTTCTAGGATTTCTTCTCACACAACCATTCTTTGATATATTATATGATCCTCTTTTTGTATTCCTCATATAATCATTATTTAAATAGGCTATATAATATAATTCCTTATGACCAAAATTATTACATGAAAATAATAGTCATAAAATAAATTTTTTGATAGCTTTTTGGTGGAGCAACTCTTTCTGAATCCATTATTGGTCTTGATTGATCTTCACTTCCTAATCTTTCATTTCTCTCTTTCTTTTGAGATTATATATATATATATATATATTATATATATATATATATATATATATATATATATATATTATTTTATTTTTTTTTTTTTTTAATTTTTTTTTCTTTATCTCCTTTCTAGTGCTTCTCATATTGTTGATAGGTTCATGTCTCTATTGATCCTCGACTTTAATTTTGACTCCTTGCATTACTATTGGATCCTTTAAGCATATAAGCATAGATTTCAAGTTCTTATTTGCATTTATTTTCCGATCTCATTAAACTTGATTCTCCTTTTGCAATTTCATGATAACCAAGACTTATTTTAATAAAAGGAAATTTATGGAAATTCCTGTCATTTTCATATTTTTGTAACAAATCCTACTTTTATTGAGTATTTTGATTTCTTCTAATGCACTTATGGGTTCTCCTTTAAGGTATACCTCCCCATCAAAATTGCCTTCCTCTGAATTTGATATCTCTTTCTAGTTGTCTTTATTTTCATGATCAATATACCGAGCCTCCATGGTCATGACTAGGAATTCTTCTTTGTTGTTATCGTATGCATGTTCATTAATTTTTTCTAATGAGCCATTAGATTCTTTGGAATAAAATATTTTCTTCTTGAGATAATTTTCCTTTTTATGCTCATAAGGTTCTTTCTGATCTTCATGTTCTTCTTTATTTCTATTATTTTCCAAAATTACACATGGACATATAGAATCAAGATGACCTATTCTACCACAAATAAAACATAATGGTAACTTACCTTTGTGTTTTCCAAATATTATTTTCATGGATTTCACTTCATCTACAATTTTTTTTTGGAATGATAATAGGATTTGATTTCTTAAACTTATTTTTATATGTAATATGAAATACATGCAGTTCATCCATCTTCAAATTCTCCACTTCTTCCATTTATTTCACATCATCTCCTTGAATTTTTTTTTGCAACTCATCTAAAAATTATTTTGTTGTTTCACAATTCATCACCTTAACAATATCTGAATATGATAGACCACACAAAATGGAATTCATGGCTTTTGAATTGTCTTAAAAAGCCTTATTTCCATCCTGATTAGATGGAGGATTTGTTGTACCTTTGTAGCAATCCACTATAGATTTCAAAATGTTAAACCCTATATACATTAGATAAGTTCTCATTCTATCCCTCCATGAGGCATAATTTGTTCCATCAAATAATATAGAGCCTTCTTTGATAGCCATGGTCCCTTCATATATACCTTATAGTTGTTATTATGCATCTAAAGGAACTTTATCTAATACCAACTGTTGGATTCACAATTATACTAAGAGGGGTGATAAATCAGTCTACTGATAATTTTCTACTTATTTAAACAATAAAAAAATTATAAAACATCAATATCATAAAGTGAAAAGGTAACATAAGATATACTTGGAAAACATTAGTGGAGAAAACTACCATATTTCTTTTATTTATTTGAACTTTGTACACTCTAACCTACTCTTACAATTTTTATAGGCACCCACCTATTGAAGGAACCAATCTTATTTTCTTAGTAGGAACCAACTTATTGACGACACCAATCCAAACTACTTTCTAGGAACCAACCTCCTCGAGACACCAATTCCTACTGATCTATGATCCATAATTTTCTCTTCTCTAGTCTATTATGGTATTCCTCAATTATCTGTATCTACTTGAATCTTCTCATATCATTGATCCTCTCTGACTCAAACTTCTTCTCACTACATCTCAATATTCTACTCCAAACTCATAACTTTGTAATTTCTTTACACTGCACAACTTTGAATTAATGTATCAGCATCTCTCTCGATTATCTAGGAATCATCTTGCATGAGAAAGTATCAATTTTCTTCTCTCTACATCAATACTCCTCTCATGCCTTTTAAAGCACACAATTCACACAATTCTCACACTTCAATGTAGTTCATTCTCACACCACACACTACTCTCGTGCTTCACTGCAAACCATTCTCTCTTTTCTCATCACTCTTGAACTTCATTGCAAACCACTCTCACACTACACACCACTCTCACACTTGATTATGGACCATTATATCTCTACTAGCCACCCTTGCACTTCATTATATACCACTAATTTCTCTGTATGATGATACTTGTTGTAGTGCACCTCTTTCCAAACTTACAATGCCTCTCTAGGCTATCTTCATTTACATATGATTTCTTTGTCTTGATTTAACTAACATGGGAATTTTCCAACTGATGTATCTATGCCACTTACATGGCTTATTAAATTATTTTAGAGTTCTCTTTAGTCCAATCTCTTTCAAAGGTTTGATCAATCACTTGTGTGAGTGGCCTTCCTTCTACTCTAAGCTCCCTTATATCCAAACTTTAAACTTTGGGATTCAAATCCACTTTAGAACTCAAGTGTAAAGGGAACAAATGCCTAAAACCATGCATAATGATCGAGTATTTCTCATATCAACATTCCAGGCTATTGGGAATACTCGAGCATGATTTTGTAAAACATCACTTTGGGCTTTTGGGGGCCTAAGGGAACCAAGCCCTCATATGCAACATGTCATCCCTTTGTGATAAGAACGTGTGATTGTGGGCTAAACATTACCAGGAAATCGAAAAATATTTTTCAAAATGCCACCCTAGGATTCTAAGGCTCTCAGGACCTAATGATGCCAAAAATTTTGTCAATTGTTGGTAATTTATTTTCTCTCCTAATCTTTTCAAATGATGGATCTCAGACTATTAGAAGGTCGAGTATCAAAACACCACCCTAGGATTCCAGGGCTCTAGAGTCCACATAGCTTTCCACGTCATTCTTTTAACAAGCAATCATAGTTTGACATGTGGCTAATGTTGATTTGTCCTTAGCCATATGGAACTAATAACATATGCCACATGCCACTCACCTTTATAAAAAATAACCATCCAAAATTCCAAAATCAATTGACATATGTCCTCCACTACCATGTCACCTACTCTAGTTGGCACACCATGACACTGATCTTTCATTGGTCTAGCTGGCTTGTCTTGTGCACCAAGTTAGTGGGAAAATTCATGAACTTTTGTATGCCTAATGTTTTAGGGGCCCAATGGAGCTTTTATTCCTTAGTTAGTATATCTTAGCACTCTATAACCAAGGCATTAACCAAGAGCCAACCATTTGGGGTATTATAGAAATATATTAACTTTATTTCATCCAATTTTCTAGGGGCCCAAGGGGCCTTATCCCTTAGGTGAAAATTATTAAGAACCATATCATTAGAGGCTTTACAAGGGGCCAACCATATTTAGTATCGAATAAAATTATTAACTTTTGTACATATAATGTTTTGAGGGACTAAGGGATCTTAGCTCTTAGGCACTAATACTGAAGCACTTTGTGACTAAGAGCTTTTCCAGGAGCTAGTCATATCAAATATTGAGAAAATATATTAAATCTTGCACATTTTCACATCTAATGTTTTGGAGGCCTGAGGGCTCCTAGCCCTTAAGTTTTCACACTTAAGTTATTTATGACTAGGAGCATGACCAGAGGCCAATCATATTAGATATTAAGAAAATATACTAAAGCTTACACAATTTAACATTCAATGTTTTGGGGGCTCGAGGGATCTTTGTGTTTAGGTGTTAAATGTTAGCCCTCTATGGTAAAGGCCTATGACTTATGGCTAAGTTTTATTAGATAGTAATAAAATCTTGAGAAATTTTATATTCACAACCATCTGATGTTCAGTCGCCCCATAGGAAGAACCATGTATGGAACTCTTACTACCATTTCCATCAACTGCTAGTACAAAAATCTATTTTTTAGTTGATGCATACCTATTACATCTAGCCCCACCTATGCCACATCATCCTAAATTGGTTTTGTATTTCATTAACTCTTTTTAAGGGGTTGATGGTGGACTTGTTGGGGGAGGGAATCCTTTCACCAAATTCCACCAGTATTTGGTGCTTTAAGATATGTTGACAGGAAGGAAAATTCTCATTTGTAATGGGGAGATACCACTCAATCCGGGCCCCAATTAGACCCTTACTCATTTGGTGTGGTAGTACTCACTAATTAAAGGCTTGGTTACCTCTACCTAAACTAACCTGCATTATTATTGTTATGTCGGATCTGATTATACTATGACCGCTTAGACTCCTATATATAGAAAGGAGGTATTGTCATATGTATCATCCAAGAACTTTTCATTTGTGTAATGTAAAGGAGGATGCCCCCTCGAAGAGGCTGATTTTTAAGTCATTGATCTATCTTTTCTATGTTTTTGTGAGATGGTTTCTTAACATTTGGTATCAGAGCTTTGGATTCTAGGGTTTCACTGCTCCAAAACAGGTCGTGGAATTTTCACTATAAAAAATTTTCTTCGACTTTTCAGAAGCTAAAATAAAACCCATTTGAGCCAAAATCGTTTTAAACCTTGGGTCTGAATTTCATATCTTGTCTCATTATATTTTTAGAGAGATATGAGGAAGTTAGGGCTTTTTCAAGCTCCAGAATTCAATCTCAAATAGGCCATCTTGGAATTTTCACTATAAATTTGTTTCTATGAAGGTTCAGACTCTGAAATTATAACCCATCTTAGCTGAAATATTGCTAAAGCTCGATTCCAAATTTCCAATCTTGTCTCACTATATGTTCAGAGATATGTTCTAAGGAAGGTTTTTGGCAAGCTCCCAAATTACATCCCAAATAGGTGACCTTGGGAAAATCGTCATAACTTTCTCTATGAGTATCAGATTGAAATAGCATAAGATGTTACGGAAAGAGGACAAACTTTAATTTTCTTTACAGTGTTTTGAGGTCCAAAGCTTGAAACAGTGAGATGTAGCACTTCGTAAAAGTTCGCTCTACGGAAATAATGTATAATTAGGTCATCTTGGGATATTGGGCATAACGCTTCTTGGAGAATTCAATTTCAATCAGACTGGTGGTGTTGGAAATAGGACTCAAAGGGCCACCATAGTTCGTAATTTCAGACCTTAGAGATCTGAAATTTTAGAGATACCTTAGATTCAATATCGAGGTCCTACAAAGTGAAAAACGAAAATGGAAACACCTAGTAAGCAACCTGAAAGCTTTAGCATGACTCATGGAGAAGAGGAATAAATGAAATGTGATATATCAAAATTATGAGACCAAGTGCAACAAATTTCACTCTCACAGAAAGTAGCAGAAGCTAATATGGATGGTTTAAGGAAAGGTGTGGAAGATAATATGGATGGTTTAAAGGAAGGCGTGGAAGCTAAGATGAATGGTATGAAAGACAATATTGAAGATTGGAACAAGGACATGGAAGGTTGGAAGGAAGGTTTGACAAAGTTGCTACAAGAAAGGATTCCTAATGGAAAAAAGGTAGTAGAGAAAACTCAAAATGGGAAAAAATAAATGTTATTCATGATTTGAAGAATGACAACATTGAATATTTGAAGAAAGATGTGGAAGGTTTGACAAATTTGGTACAAGAAAGGCTTCCTAATGGAGAAAAGGTAGTAGAGAAAACTCACAATGAGAGAAAAATAAATGTTAATCTTGATTTCATAGACTCTAATGGTGGATTGAAGACCCACCATGTTCCAAAGATCAATATAAGGAAGTTTAATGGCAAGGATCCTGTAACATGGATACTAAGATGAAACAATATTTCGACCTCCATAATATGAAAAACACGTAGAAGGTACGCATTACAACTTTATATTTGGAACCAAATCAGTTTGTATGGTATCGATGACTTTTCTCTCGTAAAAAAATTGTCACTTGGGCAATTTTTACGGAAGAAATGATAGCACATTATGAGGATACAAAAAGGAACACTTTTTTTTAGCTAATTGAAAAATCTCAAACAAAAGGGTTCAATGATGGAGCACATTGAGGAATTCCAAAAATTGAATATAAGGGTAAGAGATATTCTAGAGGAACATAGGATTGATGTGTTCATAGGGACTTTAAAGGATAATTAAACATGAGGTTTTCCTTTGGGAACCTGATTCATTGGAGAAGGCATTCAGGTTGAAAGAAAAATGGAAAGAAAAATTATGGCAGCAAGGAAGCCTACCACTCACAACTATAAAGATTGAATATTTGTTGCCCCTACCCTTCCACAACCTACAAGGGTTACACCACAACAATTGGAAGAAAAAAGAGTGAAAGGGCTTTGTTACAGTTGTGATCGAAAATACACTAAAGGTCATAAGTGTGCTAAGAATAAATTATTTTACATAGGTTGTGAAGAGGAGGAAGAAAAGGAAAATGAAATGTCAAAAGAAGAGGATATATACTAGGAACAAACCCTAGAGGGAGAGGAAATGAATACAACCATATCTTGTAATTCACTAGCCAAAATTACCACTCCTCAAACTATCAAGATAGAAGGACATATCAAGAAGAAAAAGGTAATAGTGTTGATTGATTCTGGAAGTAACCATAATTTTATTCATTGTAAGATAGCCAAGGAATTGAATTTCTTCCTATATCCAGCAATAGAGTGTCAAGTGATGGTTGCAATTGGAGGAACCATAAATTCCTTTGGAAAGTGCCATAATATCAAGCTATCCATGGGAGAATATGTATTGAATAGCCAAATGCTTTCCATTCCAATGGGTGGTGTTGACGTTGTACTAGGAGTCCAATGGCTACAATCCTTAGGTACAATAACTTTTAATTTTCAAGAACTTTTCATGAAATTTTCTTCGGAAGGAAAGGAAGTTGAATTAAGGGGTATCACAGGGAAATTGGGAAAGATAATCAGCTCTAACGAAATGAAAAAGCTTCTAAAGAAAGAACAACGAGGTGTAATTGCATAATTATGTTTGCTAGAGGTTCCCACATCGAAATTATCTATTTCTTGAGATCTCCAAAAAGTCTTAGACAATCATTCCAAGGTATTTGAGACTCCCAAAGGCCTCCCACCTATTTGATATCATGATCATGCTATTCATTTGATTCCAAGAAGTATTCCTCCAAACATAAGGCCTTATACATATCCATATTCCTAAAAGAGTGAAACTGAATGTAAGGTTGCAGAAATGCTAGAGGTTGGTATAATTATCCAAACAAATTCGATAAACAAAGCAAGGGATGAATGGAAGAATGATGAAGCAGGGTGGCAACTCATTCAAAAGTTGTAGAAGATTCCAATTTAGATAATATTTCCAGAACTTGACAAGGAAGGAAAAATCATTTTGGAACTTGAAGCAGTCATAGAACCAAGAAATTGGTAGCTACGAAATCTATCAATTTCATAGTATCTCATCAAGTGGAAGAACCTACTTGCTAAAGATTCCACATGGAAGGATGATAATTTTATACAGAAACATCCAGAACTACTCAAGTGTTGAGGACAACTCTTTTTGAAGGATAGAGGAATGTTAGGTCCCTATACTACTAGTGTAACCACTTATTGTTATTAGTGTAACCCCCTTATTATATTGTTGTGCCTATGTAGTCCCCATATTATTATTATTGTGCCCCATAGAAGCCCACTATTGTTATTGTTGTGCCCTTACATTATTATTGTTATGTTAGCTCTGGTTATATTATGACCCCTTAGACTCCTATATATAGAAAGGAGGTCTTGTCATTTGTATCATCCAAGAATTGTTCATTTGTGTAATGTAAAGGAGGGTGCCCCCTTGAAAAGGTTAGTTTTTAAGTCGTTGATTTATATTTTCTATCTTTTTGTGAGCTAGTTTCATAACATTTGGTATCAAAGCTTTGGATTCTAGGGTTTCATTGCTCCAAAACAGGTCATCATGGAATTTTCACTATAATTTTTTTTGTAACTTTTCATAAGCTAAAAGAAAGGCATTTTAGCCAAAATCGTTCTGAACCTTGGGTCCAACTTTTAGATCTTGTCTCATTATATTTTTAGAGATATGATATGAGGAAGTTAGGGTTTTTTCAAGCTCCAGAATTCCATCTCAAATAAGCCATCGTGGAATTCTTGCTATAAGTTTTTTTCTACGAAGGTGAAAACTCTAAAATTAAAACCCATTAGAGCTAAAGTCATGTTGAAGCTTGGTTTTGAATTTCTAATCTTGTATCGCTATACTTTCAGAGATATGATCTAAGGAAGTTAGGGTTTTAGCAAGCCCCCAAATTACATCCCAAACAAGCGACCTTGGGAAAATTGTCATAACTTTCTCTTTGAGTATCATAATAAAATTACGTAAGAAGTTATGAAAAGAGGACAAATTGTAGTTTTCTTTGCAGCGTTTTCAGGATCAAAAGTTGAAACAATGACATGGAACTTCATACAAGTTTGCTCTAATGAAAAAGTGTATAATGAGGTGATCTTGGGAGATTGGGCATAACGCTTTCTTGGAGAATCCAATTTCGATCAGACTCGCGATGTTGGAAATAAGACTCAAAGGGATACCACACTTAGCAATTTCAGACCTTGGAGATCTAATTTCAGAGATACCTCATATTCAATATCAAACTCCTAAAAAGTGAAAAAAGAAAATGGAAACACCTAGTAAGCAACCTGAAAGCTCTAGCATGACTCATGAAGAAGAGGAAGAAATGAAATGTGATATATCAAAATTATGAGACCAAGTGCAACAAATTTCACTCTCACAAAAACTAACAGAAGCTAATATCGATGGTTTAAAGATAGAGATGGAATATAAGATGGATGGTTTAAAGGAAGGCATGGAAGCTAAGATGGATGGTATGAAAGACAACATTCAAGATTGGAAGAAGGACATGGAAGGTTGGACGGAAGGTTTGACAAATTTTCTACAAGAAAGGCTTCCTAATAGCGAAAAGGTAGTAGAGAAAACTCAGAATGAGAACAAAATAAATTTAATCATGATTTCATAGACTCTAATGGTGGAATGAAGACCCACCATGTTCGAAAGATTGATATGAGGAAGTTTGATGGCAAGGATCCTGTAACATGGATACTACAGATGGAACAATATTTCGATCTCCATAATGTGAAAAATACACACAAGGTACACATTGCAACTTTATATTTGGAACCAATTCAGTTTGTATGGTATCGATGGCTTTTCTCTTGTAAAAAAATTGTCACTTGGGCAATTTTTACGGAAGAAATGATAGGCACATTATGAGAATACAAAAAGAAACACTTTTTTTTAGCCAATTGATAAATCTCAAGCAAAAGGGTTCAATGATGGAGCACATTGAGGACTTCCAAAAAGTGAATATAAGGGTAAAATATATTCTAGAGGAACATATGATTGATGTATTCATAGGGGGTTTAAAGGATATAATCCAACATGAGGTTCGCCTTTGGGAACCTGATTCATTGGAGAAGGCATTCAGGTTGGCAAGAAAAATGGAAAGAAAAATTATGGCAGCAAGGAAGCCTACCACTCACAACTGTAAAGATGGAATTGTTGTTTCCCTTAGCCTTCCACAACCTACAAGGTTGACACCACAACAATTGGAAGAAAAAAGATAAAAATGGCTTTGTTACAGTTGTGATAACAAATACACTAAAAGTCATAAGTTTGTTGAGAAGAAATTATTTTACATAGATTGTGAAGAGGAGGATGAAAAGGAACAAGAAATGTCAAAATAAGAGGATATACACCAGGAAAAAACCCTAGAGAAAGAGGAAATAAATCCGAGCATATATTGTAATGCATTGGCCGAAATTACCACTCCTCAAACTATCAAGATAGAAGGACATATCAAGGAGAAAAAGGTAATAGTGTTGATTGATTCGAGAAGTACCCATAATTTTATTCGTTGTAAAATAGCCAAGGAATTTAATTTCTTACTATATCCAGTACCAGAGTGTCAAGTGATGGTTGCAAGTAGAGGAACCATAAATTTCTCTGGAAAGTGGCATAATATCAACCTATCCATGTGAGAATGTGTATTGAATATCCCAATGCTTTCCATTCCAATGGGTTATTAGGGGATTTTTGAAGTCTAAAATGGGCCTCCTAAGGAAATTATAAAATAATAGTGGAAATAACGAAATAATATTATATTACATCATCAAATTTTAGAGGGAAAAAAGCAAAAACTGTATTTTCAACTCATATTTTCAACTTATCTCCCCATGGGTTTACTCACATTTCAAGTGGAAACATTCGTTGGATGCAAACTTTGATTCCTCATCCAAGGAGTACCCATGTTTTATACTTTCAATGGACCTTGTTACATGAAAAGTGAGAAATACATGAAAATGTGATTGCAATCAGGTTTTTTGATGTATTTCTCATTTTTTGTTTAGCATGGTCCATTGTAATTATGCAACATGGGTACTCGGATGAGGAATTAAGTTTCCAATGAGTAATCTTGCTCAAAATTGGAGTAAAACTTTAGGGAGATGAGTTCAAAATACAAGTTGAAAAAGTAGTTTTATTATTTTATTATTTTTTAATCTTTTTAATTTTTTACTCCAAAAATGGTGAGTCATCCCCCATGGTTGGCATCATCATCTTGAATCGTATTGGTTATTATAATGTTTATTTTGGTTGTACATTTTTCTTAGGAGGCCCATTTTATACCTCAAAGTTCCCCTAATGGGTGCTGATGTTGTACTAGGAATCCAATGGCTACAATCCTTGGGTACATAGCTTTTAATTATCAAGAACTTTTCATGCATTATTTCTTGACTTGGAGTCTCTAGCCTTTATATAGGCCTCATACATACAAGACCATGGATCATTACCATGGTTCACTCATACCATCGACTAATACCATGGGTCCATTACATTATTACTAACTACTTGTGGTCCCTTACATGATATGGGTTAACCACCTTATTTATTACTATGGCCCATCCCATTATTACATTATTACCTTAGGTACCTCCCTTGGTACCCCATATTATCCCCCCTAGGTATATAACAATCTGTAAGAGGGATTGGATAAATAAATCCAACTTTAAGAAGTTTTTCAACTTCACCCTTGATGTTGGCCGCTTTTCTAGGGTGCACTTGACAAAGTCGTTGGCGAACAAGCTTTGCATGAGGATAAGTTAGAATTTAGTGCATGACTATACTTGGGTCAATGTCGAGCATTTCTTCCTATGACCACATGAAAACATCTTGGAATTCTTGGAACAGACGAGTATAAAGCTTGAATCTCATCAGAAGAACAAGTTACCACGATATGGAAATTTTCAATGACACTAATATTGATAGAAATATCAATTGGCATTGTTTATGTAATGTTACCCATGTTCCCTTCCGACCAAACTTCATGAGTCATGATGGGTATCTGAAGTGGTTGGGTCGGGAATCGAGAAGCGAAATTCTCAAGACAAGTAGACAAGACCGTCGGACCAGGAAAGAATGGGGAATGATGATGACTGTCATTCCAAGGTACTTCCTCCAGAGGCATTACTTCCATGATAATTTTTTCAGAAAGAAAAGTCTCGGCTAAGTTACTGGGAGATTTCGAAGAACCAAGCCATGAGGATTAAGAATACATGTTAAGAGAGACACTCGAAACAGAGTGATCAAAGGAAACCGAAGTCGAGGCCAAAAAAATATCCACATAATTAATTTTTGCAGAGCTTAACACAGAAGCTAGTCCCATGTATCAACAGGATCAAGTGAGGGAATGACCCAATGATTAGACTTGACCAAGATCATGTTGACAGAGGCAATATGTGGAGGTGGGAGCCAAAAAATACCCATCAAGGTGGGATCTTTAAAAAGTCCTTCCCACACACTTTCAGAAGGAGCACCAGTGTGCTTGACATAAGAAAAATTTCCATCTAAGGAGGAAAAGGAAAAGAAGGACAGTTGGCTAATCGTGACAATTTTCCCTTGATGGGGAAAACAGATCACACAAAAAAGGGAGGATGATACAACATGCATGGCATAGGTCTAACTCCATCCGAGTAGAAGATTATAGTTAATATTAGCATCAACAATATTTATTTTGATGTGTACTGTCTTACCCTCCAAAGTAATGGCAAGGTTAAGAAGGACACCATATGGACGAGAATAACGCCCATCAAAGGCTTCTAGAGTGTTGGGTGATTGGTTTAAGGCGCGAAAATCAATTTCCTTCCAACAAGTGAAAGACATGATGCAGGTAGAAGCACCTTCATCAATGATGGTCCTATGAATGGTTTTCTCATTTATGATGATCTGAATGAGAAAGGCAATTTGATGAGGTAAACACAGAATGTGGTTTTCTAGATCAAAAGAAACGATATTAGAGTCAATTGGATCAATACCTCCTATAGCTGATAGTAATGCTTTCTGCTGAGATGGACAACTTTAAAGGACCTCGAGAGCAGACATAGCTAAAGGTGCTTGAGCCAAATCCTCAAAAATATTATAATGCTAAGCGGCTTGAGTGTTCGGATTGTTTGAGGACTTTCGCAATACACCTTGAGAAGGTGGTCGAATGATGAAATCAGGATTAGGTTACTCTATATGGAGAGGACCAGAACCTGATGGGATGGAGGAAGAAGGGGTCCTTTCTTTCTCTTTCCTTGCAATCAGCGTAGTTGTTTGAAAATATTTTGATCTGGTAGCCACATTGATAGGCGTATTCATCATGAACACTTTGGAACCTCAGGAAGCGGATGACTGAGGCTGGTCTACTATTTGGGTTTGATGAGACAAAAAGGGCTCTTTCAAGACAGTGGGGTTCCCTTTGAGAAAATTACTAACTTCAGATCACCTAGGACAATTGGTGAGCACCAGTATTGCAACAATAATGTTGCGACTCCTGGGCTGCCTACTTTACTCTTACCAACCCGGTAGTTCGTAACAAACTTGGAAGCGTCGGTGTTGTATGCACAAGTACTAGTTCTCACTGCAAGTTGTCACTTGGTCAGCTGGCACGAGACCACTAGGAGCTCAAGCCAACTTCTATGCATTCCAGAAGAAGCTCTATATGTGATGGAAGGAAAGAAATATTACTCTGCATATGCTATTCTAACTGTAGAAAGGAGAAAGGCTAAAATGTAAAGCAAACCTAGTAAATCCTAATTAGCCAACTAATTCTACTTTTGCAGAAAGCACTATGAAAACCATGAAAGGAATGCAATTACCTACTCAAGGAAGTAAACAACACCTAACTATGCTATTTTTGGAAGTAAATAAGCAAAAAACATATTTTTGGATTTTTATGTGAAATTGACATGCATGTAATTTATTATGTGTGAGTGTGGTAGCGAACATGTGGCATTGGAGGGCAGTTTTGGCACTTGAGAGGATGTAGGGTGGTGTGGATGGGTCCTAGTAGGGCTCAGGTGGCCTTCTTGAGGCTTTTTCCACACTCAGCCTTCAAAAAAAAGCCCACAGGAAAACCTACAGGAGGACACAAGAAATCTACAGGAGGAAAAACAACGTTCTACAGGAGGCCTACAGGAGGAGGTTGAGAGCAGTTTTAACTGTTTTGAGTGTGTGAAAGTGTGTGGAAAAGTTAGATGAAGTTTGGAATGAGGTATTAGGGCACCTAGGGTCTACCAAGAATCGTCAGGAGAGAGAAATATGATTGGATTTGCTCAAGGAGAGAGGAAGAAGTCTTATGGAAAATGCAGGAAACTAAGGCAGAATTTAGGGGAGACTTGGGCGACCTATAGGGCATGGATCAGATGGAGGATAGGATGGCTGATAAGCTAGCCTACTAAAAGAAGAGATCTTCTATAAAGGAACTGACAGTCAACCAATAAGATCAAGCCAACAATGAAATAAGTGCATTTAGAAAAATAGAGTTTTGCATCAAAGTAATCCAAACTATGATCTATGAAAGGAAATGTTGAGAAATGTTGCAAGAAAGGAAAACATGAAAGAATACTACTATAAATAAATAAGTTAGCATGATGAAGAAGATCTGAAGCCAAACAGAACTAAACTATTAACCTACTAAAAAGCTGCAACCACTAGAAGTCCTATGAATGAGGAAAATTTTTGTTTTTGGGGCAGCAAGAGGGTCTTTGCCTCAAAACATGGTCCCAAAGTGAGGAAGAGAGGCCAAGGCACTCTTTCTAGCCTTCTCAATCTTCTCTTTATCACTACTTAACCTACCATAGAAAGCACAAATGAAAGCAAACTATTGAATCATCAAAACCAACCTATTCTTAACCATAAAAGAAATACATCGAACAACAACCTAATCTACAACTAAAATAAAACATACAAATACAAGTAAAGAGGAGCTTTGCTACTTGGATTGGGCCCTAACCCAAGAGCTTTAGCGGTCTAAGGTAACTCAGTGCTAGCTCAAAAAGGATTCCATCTTTATTTCCAAAAACAATAGCAAGATTACATGAACTGTCACAAAATAATAAGCTCGAAGTTAAGCAGAGTTTACATAAGCAAAAATCCAACAAAAATATGACCCTAGTGAGGCCCTAGGCCTCTCTACTTATACAAATGAAGCTACCAACAACTTCCTTAAAATTAGGGAGGCTTGGCTCCCAAAACTCGAGATAATCATCAGTCATCCTACACTTGCTCGACTGCCTTCTAGTGCATGACTTGGCTACCTGTACTCCGAGCTGAATGAAGGGGAATTCAAAGTGAGGAGTAATAAATGAGGGGGATTCCATCCTATAAGTCCTCTCCTTTTTCCACTTCGAGTTATTGTTGCCATTTGTCCACTGGATCATTGACTTTGACCTTAAAATTCATCAATAATCTGCATTAAACACATGTTAGACCGCATGGCATCATAACTAACTCAACTCACTCCATAAGCATAAGTATAATAAAAAAAGCATACGATAAGCTAAGAGAATGGTTGATTTGACTAGGTTAGGAGGTAAAATGAGGCCATTTAATTACCCATTTATGAGGATCAACATCACCTCCCTATTGAAATTTTTGCTCATCCTCTAAGCAACTTAGTCCATCTCCTCATATTTTATGGCCTTGGTGGCCTCCCTAGCATCCCAAGCCTCTGACGTGGTCTCCTCTTCCTTGTCATAGAATCTTGCCTTCCTTTCTATCTCTTCCCACTACTCCTCCTCTTCTTCTTCTCTTCTACCTTCCAACATGCCTAACAACAGTGGGGGACTCAATTTGAGGCCAATCCAGTTGACCTTCAGCCTCTGCATGGAGCACTTATACATTGGCACTCTTCTTAATGCCTCCTTCATCCTTGTGGGCGAATGATATTCACTGATATGTAGACTATGTGGTAAAGTGTTCCATCTCCTCATGCATGCATGCACACAGTCATCCTCGAGTAACCTTTGAATATCCTCAAAGTGTGCAATGGCTTGTGCCTGATCACTTATATATCTAGGGGCAATCTGAGGATTATTGGCAAGCAAGTTGTGTGTGCTGATGAGTGCCATGGGATCTGATGGCTCAGCTCTTATCATTAATGGCTCATTCTGCTCTTTTATCATCAATCTTATTATTTCTACCACCCTCAACTCTTCATGGTTCATCCATGAGGCCATGGCCATTAGTTGTAGGTCCCCTAGCATGGCATTGGGGTCCCACACATTCATGTCTGTGAGGGCCATGTTATCTAGGTAGAATTCTACCATCTTTGCCTTATCCTCTAATGTGCTTTGGTCACACAGGTCCATAAACTGTCTGTAATCTTGGAAAGGCACTGTGCCTCTTTGTGCCAGTCTTTATCTGAAATTGCAACCATTGGTCCTTGAGATATGGGTCATAGGATTTTTCTGGTGTTCTACATTGCAATGCCTCCATCGATAAGCTAGCCATGCATGCCAACTGGGTCTCTTTCTCTTGCAGCTATCTCCTTAGCAATTCATTTTCAATTTCAAAGTGGCTTCTTGTAATTGCTTCCCTGTGTCTGATAGAAATCAACTCTCTACCCATTTCTCTGAGTTTGTTCTCCATACGGCCAGTATCCTCAACTCCTTTGGATTTGGCTATTTGCATTGACCTATGTGTTCTTATTCTCTCTTTCTCTAATTCAAAGAATAGTGGAATTGCAAATTTTTGTGGAATTATTCTTCCTCCCTCAATTTGATTGTAGTAGGAGGCAAGACTAGGCTGGGGATCAGGATCTTGCAACTCTGTTTCTTCCTCCTTTACCTGTAGCTGTCTTTCCATTTCTTTCTCAAGCTTTTGGGTCTCCTATAGTTTTGACAGTGTCTCCTGTAGAACTGTCTAAGCCTCCTGTAGGACTATTTTTGGGTCCTGTAGTTCTACCTTTTCTTTCCATGTGGGAGATCTAGGAGTCCCCCTTTCATATGTGATAGGTGCCTTGGAAGGGGATTCTTTTCCTTTGGTAGAGGGTGAATCTTCAATTGTAATTGGCACTTTTGAAGAGGGCTGAGGTTTCCCTGTTTTGATTCTTGTGCTCTTCCTAGCCCTAAAATACATGGAGACCTGCCTTTTCCTCTTTTGTTTTGGATTGATTGGTGTATTGAGGGTAGTGAGAGTAGTTGCTGCCTCTCTTTCTAGGGTCTTAGGGGACACTTCTCCTTGTTCTGTCTTTACTACCTCTTTCTCTCTTCCTTTTGTCTCTTTTTCTGTCTCTATTTTCTCTATTTCTTCCTACTCTGTTTCTTCAGCTTTCTCCTCCTCTATATTAGTTTATTCCTCCTTCCCTTCTTGTTCTACTAAGTCACCAGTTACTTCACCTTATCCCCCTTGCTGCTCTTCCTCCTCACTACTAGTAGGATAGATATCATAGGTTAGGGTCTTTATGTCATCCTCAGTTGTTATGTTTCACAATATTTCCCGTGCTATAGGGAGTGTAAATGTATGGATGTCTATTCCACTAAAATTTTGATTAACCCATGGAGAGCTAGCTGCTCTGAATTTCCTGCTTGAACCTTAGTGCTGGAGTCGATGAGGGACTGCAGGAGGAAGTAGGGGATGCTGAGCTTGTGAGGTGCTGGAGTGTCCATCCCATACCTTAATTCATGGAGGATTCTAAAGTGATAACCATAGAAAATGTTGTACCTCCCCTCATGGAAATTTATTTGATTATTTGATAACTAATTTCATCCCAAGGATATGGTATGCTAGCCCTTCTAATGCCATTTTTATCCTCTACAAGGGTTTCACTATTTTGGAAAAAGTTTTTCTTAGCAGCCTGGCCAATTGGTTTCTCATCCTTACTCCAAGGCAGCCCAAGAGGAAGGGTAGTGACCCTACTGATAAATTTAGGGGTTATATCCATGGAAAGACCTCTAAAGGTGATGGTGGCATGTGTTCTGGTGTGAGGGACCAAAGAGTGGGAAAATTCTTGGGAAATTTCCTCATCAAACCCTCAGAATTTCTCAAAAAAGTTCATCCAATTTTCTTTTGTGAATATGTCCACTACTTGGGTATGTGCATGGAGCTTGGAGGAGTTGGTGGGATCCTTCCTCATAAATCCTCTTGTCATTTTGTTTATACTCCTTTGGGAAACCAAATGTGGATATGAAAGCAACGATTTTTGGAGAAAAATAGAGAAACAGAGGAGACTGTGTTTTTTTATAGGAAAATATAAATTTTTTATGTATTTCCTCCTCCTAAAGGCTTTATTTCCTCCTCAAATTTAAACCACTGCTTGCATATATTGATATTCAATGGGGGCATGCATAGAACCTACCTCCTCAAACTGAAAATCATGCTAAAGCCCATGTTTTCTCCCTTCAAAACAACTCACTGCCCCTCCTGTAGAAGACTGCTGTCCCTCCTGTAGAATTCCTAGAGGCACTCTTGTAGAACCTGTAAGTGCTCCTATAGAAAATTCCGAGAGCAGGAATATGGGAGAGATCAATGGAGAAAGATGGTTATAAGGCTGTGGGGGTACGAGGAGACTATTGTAGCTGAGTTTTGAGGAGAGAATGAAGGAAAAGGTGGTGAGAGTGCTCGGGGAGGAGTACTTATTTCCCTTTATAGATATTTCTGGTGATGGAGGGTGAGCTAGTAAAGTATATGTTGGCCATATTCAGACCATTGGTCCCCACCTACCTTGTCATCGTGGCCCCTCCTTGTAATCATCCCTCATGATTGCATCAGAGTTCACACTTCCTCCACTACCTGTCCTTGACATCTTTCTTGAGTTGATTGTGCGTGTAGGTTTTAACCCTGTACAAAAATAACTTGCATACAAATTCTAAAACACAGAAAAATAAACAATGCGAGAGCATAACACATAAAACACATATACACAAAGATTTTCCCACTGGATCCCAAAATCGAGACTACCAGCTTGATTTTTCATTATGTTCCTTTCAATGTTACAATACATTATTATACATGCTGAAGCATTCAATAGCATGGACCGAAAACCATCGCGTCGAATACCATGGATCGAAAACCATCGCATCCAAAAAAAAGGTGCAAAAATCATGCACAAAACCA